>PVKE010050232.1:0-11015 GCA_004027555.1 Craseonycteris thonglongyai | reverse complement strand
AACTTGGTGATTGCCTGAGGGAAGGGAAGGAGGGGGGAGGGCGAGAGGGAGGGGAGGTGAGAGAGGGCACTAGCATTATGGACACATTCAATGGTTTGGTGTTTACCTGGAGAGGAGGGAGGAGGGGGGAGGGAGAGTTGTGTGGGGAGGGGGGAGTGGGCACCAGATATATGGGGTTGGAGGGGGACCTGATTCTGCGAGCTGGGCACATAATGCGATGCATGGGTGATGTGATGTGGAGTTGTACATTGGGAAACTATCTGATTATTACCAACCAATATCACCCCATTAAATTTAACAATAAAATATTTTTAAAAAGAAAGAAAGAAAGAAAGAAAGAAAGAAAGAAAGAAAGAAAGAAAGAAAGAAAGAAAGAAAGAAAGAAAAAGAAAGAAAGAAAGAGAAAGAAAAGAAAAAAAAAAGAAAACTGACTCTGGGTGGTGAGCACACAATGAAATACATGGTCAATGTACTATAGAATTGTACACATGGAACCTATGTAATTTTGCTGACCAATGTCACCCCAATAAACTTAATAAAAAAAGAAGGCACTTGCAAAAAACTACATATTTTATGATTCCACTCACATGAAATTCTAGAACAGGCAAAACAAAACTACAATGAGCAACTAAACTAACGGCTGCCTAGCTGTGGGGGAAGGGGGTATTGACTAGAAATAGGCACAAGTAAACTTATGAGGTGAGGAAAATAGACTATCTTAATTCAGGAGGCAGATAAGGGTTTTTCACATCCATCAAAATTTGCTGAATGCATTTAACAAATTCATTCAAAATCACTATATTTTGTTAAATGTAAATTAACAAAATGTAAATTAAAATGGCAAAATTCATTGAACTGCATAGAATAGCCGTACAAAAGTTACGTAAAAACAAATACCTTTGTCCACCTGCAAAGCTTCACCCCAGAGTGGCTCCCAATCAACTGATAACCTGAATGGAAAAAAGGAAACACAAAATAGAACCGTCTCAAAGCCTCATATCAAAAGGTGCTTATAAACTAGCAAAATTATTTTTCTTTGCTTAAACAATGGTAGGCAACAACATATTGGCAAAAACATTAGAAATTTAATTCACCAGAATGATAAAACAATTTAAAATAGGTATCATCTCATAATATACACTGAAAATACATAAACAATAGGCTCATTTAAATCACAGAGAAAGATTGAAACATCTCTCAGTATCTAAGAGATCTTAGGTCAAAACTCAGTGGAGCTCTAAGATCTGAGCAGCACTGTAAACTTTATCAAGGTCACACAGCAAGCACTGCACTCAACAACTACAGAATGCATGTTTTTGTTTTTTAAAGATATATTTTTGGGGAAGCCGGGATGGCTCAGTGGGTTAAGCACTCACTTTGCAGCCCTGGGGACCAAGGATCGAATCACAACGTCGGCCCGTGAGAACCCATATGCTGAACTGGGGAGTGCCCCCAGTTCAGTTCTCAGCAGGGTGAGACCCCGGCCCAGTTCCTGCCGTGCAGCCCCGCTCCCACCTGTGGAATGAAACTTTGTGGAAAAACCAATGATGTGCAACTATGGAGACTGCTCTAGGCCCTCCCCTTCTCTCTGTCTCTGTCTCTGTATCTCTCTCTCTGTCAAAAACAATAAAAATAAATCATAAATTGACTGACTTAACATTTCAAAAAAAAAAAAGATTTATTTTTATTGTTTTTGAGAGACAGAGAGGTGGGGAGAGAAGGGGAAAGGACTAGAGCAGCCTCCATAGTTGTAGGTCTTCAGTATTTGATATAGTTTCACTTCACAGGTGGGCACGGGGACAAGCAGGGCAGGAATCAGGCCAGGGGTCTCCTGCACGTGAGGCACACCCCCTCAAGCTGGGGGCCTCCTACATGGGAAGCATGCATGAAGCAGGAGCCTAACTGGGGGCCTCCCACATAGGAGGCTCACCCCAGAGAGAACCGAACTAGGGGCACACACCAGTTCAGCATGTGGGTCTGCGTGGGCCGGGGCCAGGATTCAGTCCTCGGACCCCAGGGCTGCAAGACTAGCTAGCGCCCAACCTGCTGAACCATCCCAGCTACACCTACGCATGCTTTTCAAAGACATGAGAAACATTTATTAAAAAATAAACCTGGAAGAATCAGGAAACATATGACCTCACTTATAGGTGGAATATAAAACTGAAAGTAACAAAAACACAGAGACCTATGGACACACTCAATAGCTTGGTGATTGCCTGAGGGAAGGGGAGGAGGAGGAAGGAGGAGGGAGGGGAGGTGGGAGAGGGCACCAGCATTATGGACACACTCAATAGTTTGGTGGTTACCCGGAGAGGGGGGAGGAGGGAGAGAGAGTTGTGGGGGGAGGTGGGAGTGGGCACCAGTTATATGGTAGTGGAGGGGGACCTGATTCTGGGCGGTGGGCACATAATGCGATGCATGGGTGATGTGATGTAAACTCGTACATCGGGAAACTATCTAGTTGTTGTCAACCAATGTCACCCCATTAAATTTAACAATTTAAAAAATAAATAAATAAATAAATAAATAAATAAAATAAAACTTATTCTGGGCCACAAAGCAAAAGCAAACAATATGTTTCAAATTAATGACTAGGGAACTCTCATCAACAATCTTTGAAAAAAGATGAAGAGGGGAAGCCGGGATGGCTCAGTGGGTTAAGCGCTCACTTTGCAGTGCCGGGGACCAAAGATCGAATCCCGGCCCGGCCCTGGCCCGTGTGGACCCATGTGCTGGACTGGGGAGTTCCCCCAGTTCAGTTCTCTCTCTGTCTCTGTCTCTCTCTCTCTGTCTCTCTCTCTCTCTCTCTCTCTCTCTCTCTCTCTCTCTCTCTCTGTCAAAACAATAAAAATTAAAAAAAAAAAAAAGATGAAGAATCAGAGGGCAACAGATTAAAATAAAGAAATACTGCCAAAACTCAAATTCTAGGAACTACATCCTAACATGAATCTCAGCACCACTCTACAACCAACCACTTAAAATTTTTGAGCCACATTAACCATGAGAAGTATGGGAAAGCCATGCCAAAGTGCTCATATTTTCTTTTTCAACTAGCAGAGCAAACAAATAGAACATTCTGATTTCAGAACGCATTCATAAAGTTTCTCATGAGGCTTTAATAAGCCATAAATGAGTCTCTTGCACTAAAAGACTTCACTTGCAAACAATGAGGCAAATGAAGAAATAAAGTCTCGATGATGGCATAAGTGGATCAGTGGCTGGTTAAACATCCACATTCACAGTGTGACAATTAATAGAAAATTGTCAATTTGGATTTACAAGTATCTAGTGACAATATTAAAGGGCTTTGTCTTTTAGCTTCTTCCACATTTATGTAAACACACTGCATATAAACAAAACACTACTAATCTAGTTGAAGATGGAACTAAATCTAACTAAATAGCTACTCCCAGATATTAAGACAAAATGCAACACATACATGATGTGTTACAGAATTGTACACCTAAAACCTATATAATTTCATGAACCAATGTCACCTCAATAAATTCAATTTTTAAAAAATTTCAAAGATTCCCAGGGAAAATTTTAGTTCTTCTTTTGGATTCCTACATTACATGTGTTGTTCATATCACTATCACAGAAATCACATACTATTATATTAGTTCCTCATATCTTTCTCTTCCAAAATATATATGGTTCTACAAAATTTTACATTTAGGTAGGTATGAAAAGAATTGCACAGTACCACAAGGAGAGACCCATAGCTGACCACAATGTCAAGATAAGCCAACAGTATATAGCTACTGAAAATCATAGTTCACAATTCTGCTTCTTCTAACCAAATGGAACAGATAGATGGTTTATTCTCCTACCTGAAATACCAAAAAATGGACAAAATGTACTGAACAACAGTTTTGAAGACATGAAATAACAGGCAACAAAGAAAGGTGATCCCAGAGAGAAGGGACTAAAACAAGGTGAATGCTACCATTACTCAAGCACACTGCCTTGAAAGTTTCCAGCCTCTGCAACTGAGAGAGCCAAGCCACAAGCAGCTCTGTGTTCTCCCAGTAGAGGACAGGAAAGTTGGCAGGATTGAGTACCAAAGAGACAAAAGCTACACAGAGACTGAACTCAAGAGTCTGCAGAGGACTCCAATAAGTATTTCCCTGAGTACTGCTTAGGCCATAGGTGAGAGAAAAACGACCCCAAAATTGGGAAAGAACCATCTGAAAGGATTAGAGGTATGCCTGCTGCTCACAGATGGCTGGAAACTGTTTGTTACTGCCAGTCAGACAGGAAACTTAAGATGCACAACACACTGGGCAAAGTACACAGAAGTGTTATGCCTCAATAGTGGGAAATAATTAGCTATATATTCACCCGGCTCTGGTCTCACCTAACAAGTCATAAAAGATTAAGAGGCTCAAAACCATTTCCATGTAACTTCTCTTAGTTCCGCAAAGCTCAGGAATGTCAGGAATGTTTATAGAAATAAAAAAAACATCTAACACCCAAACAAGTGAAATTAGATTAGCATTCAATCAAAGATTATCAAGCACATAACCATACAGAAAAACATAACCAAAAATGAGGAAAATACTCCAGCAACAAAACTGCACCACAGATGACCCATATGTTCGCAGATTAGAACATTAAAATAGTTGTAATTGTGGTCCATGGGCTCAAAAATTAAGTAGAGACATGGAAAATATAAAGTAACCCATACTGAACTTCTAGAGCAGTGGGTCCCAACCATTTCTACTTGTGTACCCTTTTTAAACCCTTTTCTATAAATTGTACCCCTTGTTTCTGAAACAGCTGTTTTTAAATACAGTTTTGTTCAGTGCCTATCTTAATCTAAAATAGTAGAAATGAGGTAATAAGTTAGGAAAAAAATAACTACACTGAAAGTATAAACTATATATTTAACTTTATAATATTTGTAACAGTTAAATATTAATAATGATCAAGTATTTAACAAACATTTATTATTAATGATATTTGTTATCTGAAAAGTCTGTAATAATTGTTATGCAGATTAGCTGATTACAACATTGTTAGTGAGATTAAGCTTGGTCTGATGCACCCCATTTCTTGAAATCAGGCCCAAATGACGCAAGATATAGTCTTAAATACAGACTTGCTTAATAAGCATGTTGTAGTACTTACTTTTTATGAAGGTGTAAGAAGAAAAAGCTCTCTCCACTAGTTTAGTATTAGGAAAAGGCAAGAGGTATCTGAGTGCCTTCTCATTGAGCTGTTCCTATTCCTCACTGACATCCATCAAGAAGGTAATAAGGGAAAGCTGGGATGGCTCAGCGGGTTAAGCGCTCTCTTTGAAGCCCCGGGGACCGAGGATCGAATCCCGGCCCCGGCCCATGCGGACCCACATGCTGAACTGGGGTGTGCCCCCAGTTCAGTTCTTGCCAGGACCTATGTGGAAGGCTTTCGGCCCAGTTCCTGCCCTGCGCAGCCCTGTGCCCACCTGTGGAGTAAAACTATATGGAAAACTAATGTCAACTATGGAGACTGCTCTGGGCCCTCCCCCTTCTCTCTGTCTCTGTCTCTGTTTCTCTCTGTCAAAAATCAATAAAATAAATCTTTAAAAAAAGAAGGTAATAAGATGCTTTCTTTTAAAATCAGAATTTAAAGAAGAATCCATTGAAAGTTTAACTACTTTTTCATTGATTATTTAACTTCTTTGAAAAATTCTTCCTTGAAGGTATCTGCATTCCAGCTGTTTTGTTTTTTTTCACCCTGAAGGAAGTACTTATCCAAAGGACACTTTAAGACCTTCCAGTGACTTACAATAATCTCTTTCACATTTTGGGACAGGTGCAAGTCATTCTCAGGTAAGAAACTGTAGTTTCAAAAACTTCAGGATGACCTCTTTCAATACACACCTTCCAGAAGTCCAGTTTTCTTAATTGACACAATTTTGACCATTACTTTGAATACAGGGATTAAGCTATTTTTAAGTCCCAAGCTGAGTTTATTTCTAGAATAATATCTGATAAATATGCAAGACTTTGAAGCCAATCACTGTACTGAAGCTTTGGAGCAAGAGGGAAATGATGGTCTTCAAAAAATACCTGGGGGGAAGCCGGGATGGCTCATTGGGTTAAGTGCTCACTTTGCAGCCCCGAGGACTGAGGATCGAATCCTGGCCCCGGCCTGTGTGGACCCATGTGCTGAACTGGGGAGTGCCCCCAGTTTGGTTCTCACCGGGGTGAAGACCCCGGCCCAGTTCCTGCCCTGTGCAGCCCCGCCCACCTGTGGAATAAAACTATGTGGAGGAACCGATGATGTGCAACTATGGAGACTGTTCTGGGCCCTCCCCCTTCTCTCTGTCTCTGACTCTGTATCTCTCTCTGTCAAAAACAATAAATAAATCTTTAAAAAAAAAAAAAAAATACCTGGACTTCAGGTCTAACTTCAAACATCTGCATAAGTACTTTGCCACAAGATAGCCACCTTACCTCCATATGCAAACGTAATGTGCTGTGAATGCTGTTCATTTCTTCACATGGCACTTTAAATAATCTGGAGTTTTATGGTTGTGACTTAATAAAATTTACAACTTTTACAGCTGCATCAAGAACATCTTTCAGTTCACTAGAAAAAGGCTTGGATACAAGACTGTCTATGAATGCAGCAGTGACTCCAAGGTACATGGGTGCTACCTCTTTAATTTGGCCACGAAGGCCCATTAAACCTGACAAAGGCTTGCCTCTGTCAGTGCATATACTACAATTCAACCAGCTAATGTCCTTTTCAATGAAATAACCATTGATTGCATTAAAAATATCTTCACCTGTGGTACGCTCTGTCAATGGGTAACATAGCAACAGGTTTTCCTCAATTTTATTTCCTACCGAGTACCTCGCAATAACGAGCAAAACAAATAAATCAGCAATGTCTACACTTTCATTGACCTGGATGGAAAAGAATTTACTTTTCCTAATTTTACCTACTACTATAGCTTCAACATCATCAGATATTTTCCGAATCTGTTGAGACATTGTATTGTTTGAAAAAGAGTAGTAATTTTGCAGATATGTTTTTCCCCAAACATACAAAAATGGTATCTGTAATACAAGGAGAAATGAAATCTTCAGCTATGGTGTGGTTTTTACCACTTTTAGCTATGCAATAAGCAATGTGGTATGAAGCCTCAACTGCATTTATCATTGTCTTTCTTTCCTGACATCACATATGAAGCAACAGTTGGTCACTTTTCTAAGTGTCTCAAATAAGGTATTTCTTTGTTTTTATACAAAGGATAGTTATTTATTTTCCAAATGTCACATGAGTAGAGAGGGTTTCATGCAACCGTTGGAAAGTATTTCCCCACACACAGAACACAAAGACTTAGGACAGTCATCGTACCCTTCAAATGAAAACCCATGTTTGATATACTCCTCAGAGTATTTCCTTTTTTCCTGTGTAGTATCTGAGGCACGCACCTTTTTACTATCTCCCAGTGTGGGTGTACTCGTAGCTGCAGACCCATGTTGAGAAGTACTTGGCGACAGGTTATAATCCACATCAAGTTTTGGTTTTTTTAACAATTACTATTTTCAACCACTGATCCATAATTGACACAAATAAAAACCACTGACAATAACTGAAACTACGTTAAACATTAAACATAAAAAACTACTTGAAAAGAATCATGATTAACGATAATACACTTACTTTTAATCAACAACTAAACTATCAAACAGTCTGGTTCTGGATATACTCATATGTTTGGAGAAGTTCTATAAATGCTGAAAATGGATTGTTCTGAAATTGTGTGTAATGACTGGTAGAAAAGCGATTTGGGGGGAAGCCGGGATGGCTCAGTGGGTTGAGTGCTCGCTTTGCAGCCCCAGGGACCAAGGATCAAGAGCCGGCCCCAGCCCATGCAGACCCATATGCTAAACTGGGGTGTGCTTCCCATGCGGGAGATCCCCAGTTTGGTTCTCAACCCCCAACTTGGCCCCTGGCTCGAGGGGCATGCCTCCCACGTAGGAGGCCCCCAGCCCCACACGGTACCTGCCCACCTATGTGAAACAAAACCATGTCAAAAACTGTTAACATGCAACTATGGAGACTGCTCTGGGCTCTCCCCCTTCTCTCTGTCTCTCCCTGGTTCTGATAAATAAATCTTTAAATAAGAAAAGCAATTGGGGGAAAGTGTTCATAGCCACGCCCTCACCACTCATCATTCCTGAATGTGATCTAATTTTGAAGTGTCTCCATTATCAGTGATTCAAACTTAACATTTATTGCTCCTTAACATTTTGCACTTTTTTTTACTTTGCTTTTTCACCATTACTGATTATTTTTAGTGTATCTCTGAATAGCAGAGCATGTACACAGGGGGGGGGATTCACATACACTTGTGAACCAATGTTCTAGAAATAAAAACTATAATGCCTAAACTAAAACTTACACTGGATAGAATTAATGGAGACATAACAATAGAAACTATCCAAAAATGGGATAGACATCATTAAGATGGAAGTGTGAGAGGAGACTCTTGAAACCTCTCCTGGAGAAAACAACAAATTGAACAACTAAAATCCAGCAAGGGAATCCCTAAGCAACACATCACAAGAAACTATGTGAAGGGCAGAAAAAGGGAAGCAAGCAAGAAAGAAGGGAAGGGAGCAGTGTGGAGATAGGCCATGGAGCGAGATCTCAAGAATGGCTGGGGAGAGACTGGGGTGGAGCCTGGGAGCACAGGCAAGGTGCAGAACAACTCTGAGCAGGTTAGAGGCTAAGAACAGACAATAGTGGCAACATGGGTATCCAGAGAACGAAGGAGAAGACAGGAGCAGGGCACAGGAGGCTGTAGCATGGTGCAGATGGCAGGAGCATGGGAAAAGTGGCCATAGCGTGGCAAGGGTGGCCAGAGCACAGCACAGGAGGTTGGAGAAAGGCACCAGCAGATGCAGAGCAGCGCAAAGCAGCACAGAGCGTGGCACTGGCAGCCAGAGCACAGGAATGGTGGCCAGAGCATGGAGCGGAAAGCTAGAGTGCAGGACTGGCAGCTAGAGCATATGGCCAGCAGTCACAGTGAAGACAGGATTGTTGGACCAAAGGGCAGTGACAGGAATGCTGGTGGCTAAAGCACTAGTGTCTGGATAGCCACACTGGAGGCTGAAGCACTACATGGTTTTGGACATAGTGCTTGGTTGTTTCCCTTTACTCTCTCCCAAAGTTCACTCCCCACAACTCCACTGAGTACCTGCACACAGTCAGTTATAGCCTGTGCAGCAAGCAGACCTGAGCCTTTCACAAGAAACCCCATCCCTACCTTTCCATCTAATGCCAGCAGAGGGATCCAGGAAAACTGTGAAGCATATACATGGCAACTTCTGACTACAGTGGGATCACAGAAGCATAGAATACCATCACCAATCATATCCTCCCAAACAGGAGGCGCAGAGAGACCAAGGTGACTGAATCAAAGAAGAGAAACCCACCTCCTAGGAAATCTCCCAGTGTATGAAAACCAAATAACCAAGAGAATATATTCTAAGATGCTATAGTGACACCAACTAGGAAGCGAAAGAAAGACCTCTTCACATCTATCAAGAGAAAAGTCCTTATGCCCAGGAACAGAAACGACACAAAAGCAATGAGTACCTAAGGGAACAAAACTGCTCCGAAAGAAGATGAAAAATCTCCAAAAAAGAAACTTAAAGATATAAAATTAAATGCGATAAATGACACAGAACTCAAGACTGCAGTTCTGAAAAAAAAAAAAAGAGATCAAAGAAACACAGCTAAGCAAAGAAAAGCAAATGAAGTTTCTCAGAAAATAAATCTTGAGCAAAAAGAATACCTTAACAAATAAATTGAAACTATAAAAAAGAACCAAATAGGAATTCTGGATCCAAACAACACAATAAAAAAAAAAAATGAGGGGAAGATGGGATGGCTCAGTGGGTTAGGCGCTCACTTTGCAGCCTTGGGGATCGAGGATCGAATCCTGGCCCCGGCCCATGCGGACCCATATGCTGAACTGGGGAGTGCCCCCAGTTCAGTTCTAACCAGGGTAAGACCCTGGCCCAGTTCCTGCCCTGTGCAGCCCCGCCCACCTGTGGAATGAAACTATGTGGAAAAATCAGTGATGTGCAACTATGGAGACTGTTCCTCCCCCTTCTCTCTGTCTCTGACTGTATCTCTCTCTCTCTCTCTGTCAAAAACAATAAATAAATCTTAAAAAAATAAAATAAAAAATGAAATAGCTAGCTTAGGAAGCAGAGCTGACTAGACTGAGGGAAGAATTAATGAAATAGAAGAAACATGGAAATGTCACAGAAGGATGGTGAGCGAGACCTAGGAGTTAAAAGAAATGAAAGATCTCTACAAGAACTATCTGACTCCATTAGAAAGAGCAACATAAGAATAATAGGCATTCCACAGGAAACAGAGGATAGGACGGGCACAAAATTTGCTCAAATAGTAGATGAGAACTTCCTGAATCCATGGGAAGAGCTGAAACCTCAAATCCAAGAAGGAAACAGGACCCCTAGCTACCTGAATCCTAGCAGAACCTCTCCAAGGCACATTATACTGAAGATGTCAAAGGTCAAAGACAAAAAAAGAATCCTCAAAGCAGCTAGGAAAAAGACCACCATAACCTATAATGGAAAGAACATCACACTTCTCAACAGAAACCACAAGCCAGCCAGGAGAGAGTGAAATAAAGTATTCAAAATGTAGGGGATGCCAGGATAGCTCAGCAAGTTGACGTTGCAACCATGAGGTCCAGGAATCAAATCCTAGCCCCAGCCTGTGCAAACCCATATGAACTATGGTGCAACAACTAAATGCCAGGGTGGTGGCAAAGGTTCTTGCCTGCTATGTGAGAGGCCCCCAGTTTGGTTCCAGCCCTGCACGGCCACACATCAACCGCTGTGGAATGAAACTAAGTCACAAATAATGATGAACAACTATAAAGACTGCTCTGGGCCCTCCACCTTCTCTATCCCTCTCTCTCCTACTCTCTCTCTCTCTCTCTCTCTCTCTCTCTCTCTCTCTCTCTCTCT
>PVKE010050231.1:0-11010 GCA_004027555.1 Craseonycteris thonglongyai | reverse complement strand
CCATGCAGAAGTCATATGGGGTCAGAGCACACTGTAGTGGTTATGTTGCTTTCCAGTTACTCCATTAATAGTTACTGAGACTAGAGGAAGATACATGGCCCAAAATGATAAGTCACCAAGTACTGCTACCAGTGTACTCATAGCTAATTAAAGATAAACAGTCTTGAGCCATCCTAAGCAGAGTAAACCATTAATATATATTATATATATATATGCACATATATAAAATGTATTATATATGTGTGTGTATGTATATGTATGTATATATATATATATAAACATATTTAATAAATATATACGTTAATGCAATTAGAAAATGACTGGAAATTATATGATGAAAATGTCAAAAAAATTATTGGCAAATTAAAAAACATGTGTCTTTAGCACACATCTATTTTCTAGGCTTAGAGTTGGTGAAGAAAAGGCATGAGGGGCAGGAATGTGTTCTGTAGCATTTGGTTTGGTCAATGCAAAGCAAATTGAAAGTATGTAGAAGTCAAAATTCTGTTTGAAAACTCTCATGATACAATCACTTCAGTTGGGTTTTACTCACCCTTGATTATAACAATTCAAAGTCTATGAAGTTATTTCTATTCAATCATTCATTCAGGCATTCAATCTACAAATAGTTCAGTATAACACTGTGATTAAGAGCATTAGGTTTTGGGAGTCAGACCATCTGAATTTGTATCCTAGCCCAATAATTACTAATAGTGAGTCCATGGGCTATTTAACTTTTCTCTCCCTCTCTTTCCTCATCTGTAAATTGAGGATAATCACAATGTATTTATTATAAAGAGGTTGTGAAAGTAAAAATAGAAATATATAAAAATGCTTAGCAAATGACTGCCATGTTAAGTTAAATGCTCAACATATGTTGGTCATTGTCATTCCACAAATATTTATTGGGCAGATTTAAAATCTAAGTCCCTGTGCACTAGATATAAAGATTAAATTATTTGTCCATGATCCTGCAGCTAGTTAATCATAGCTAAGATTTTGAAATTTTCTCTAATTCCACACATCTTTGCCTAAGCACAGTGTTATTTTGTATTTATTAAGTTATCTTAATACAAGTGCTTTAAAAGCTACAGTGTTAGTATACTACCCCAAAGCATATACAATTTAATTTTAATTTCTTCTTTTAATTGTTACTGAAATGGGTCCAACAACTTCTTAAAGTAAGGGAAAGACTTGTTGTTTGTCTATTAATGATACAGATTTATCAAGTGGGATTCTTAAGTATTAACTCCACTATTCCTAACTGCTACCCCAAAGTATGTATACAACACACATAAGGAAACTCTATTCCAAAATGATACCTGGTTCTTGTCCACTTTAACAATCTATTCCTTTGGCCTCACCCTGGACTTTATTCATAAACTTGAAAACCATACACTCCATTTCCACTTCTCAGAGCCCTCTCCTTCCTTCCAACCTCTCAGCCTCCTTGGCAGCCTCATGCTTTTGCCTCCCCAGAATCACTTTAACGAGCAGTCACTCAAACGTTTCTCTCATTAACACCCTCAACTGCTTCATCTACTGACTTTCCTCTTTACCTACCCCACAATTAGATAACCTGGATCACTTAAACCGTTCTTTTCCTGTGCCAAGATGTTAAGAAAAGTTATCCATTATTTTTCAACTCAAATATATTGTTTATGACCACCTTTCCCGTATTTTTTTTATAGTGGCCCTTAAAACTCTATAGCATTTTATTGTTCTTTTCAAGTCCCTTCAGCATATACCACACCTGCTATTTCAAAGAGAATTCTAGCAACTCTCTGGCACCTTCATTCATATTCTTATTCATAGACTACAAAGACTGTGTGGTCCTCCATACACAAAACAACTTTGATTTGGATTTGATTACTTGCAGCTTCCTGAAAAATCTCACCCTATTATTCTTTAATTTTCTATACCATTAAGCTCTCTGTCTGCTAGTGTGGTAGGGTGAATAATAGTCTCCCAAAAATGTCCTTGTCCTAATCCTCAGACTTTCGAAAATGACACCTTCCACAGCAAAAACAAATAAACAAACAAACAAAACAAAAGCAAAACAACAACAACAACTTTGCTGATACAATTAAGATAAGAACGTTGAGATGGAGAAATTACCTTAGTTTTCTGGGTTGACCAGTATAATCACAAGAGTCCTTATAATAGGAGAGAACTGTTAAGCAAAAAAGAACTAGGATTTGATGAACTGGGACATTCTCAGCCTATCCAGAATTCAAAAGATGATAAAATCAGGAGATTTCACTGTCAAGAAAACATATTCTAGCAAGAAAGACAATATTATGGCTAGACAACCTTTTGCTAGTGTCTCAAAAAGATCAAAAGGTAAGAGCAACTAATCACACAGCATGCTCATAAACAAATTGGGCATATGGCCCATGGATCTCTTCAGACTTCTCAGCAAAAGTCAGGAATATAAATGGAATTTTCATGTAAGATTCTTACGCAATGGAGTAAATCCCTGTGACTACTTAGGAGAAACAAGGTACCTAAGGATGTTCTATCAACAGAAATATTGCCAGTTTGAACTGAAAGGGACAGAGAGAAACGACAGAAGGTGGTAGGACTCCACAAATTCTATAGGCAGAATTAAACTACTCAGCTTCATGAAAAAGGAAGGGTGACTTCGAGGGCAGAGCCTCAGGCTCAGAGGGCAGAGCCCAGAGCCACAAAGGATTGATTATTTCCATGCCTTCAAGCCTAATATAGTTTTTCTTGATGGATTTTGAATTTTATTGGGACCAGTGACAGCTTTTATACTTCAATTTTCTTCCTTTTTGTACAGGAATGTCTATGACTGGTACCCTATCCTGGCCCCACCGTTGTATTTTGGTAGCAGATAACTTGTTTTCTACCTTCAAAGGGACACAGATGGAGAATTTTGCCTCAGAATGATTCATATCCAAAGTCTCAACAATACCTAATTTAAATAATTGAGACAATGAGATTTGTCTGTTTTGAGCTATTGAGATTTAGATGTAAGTTTGGACTTGAGTTGATACTGTGATGGGTTAAGACTCTGGGGAACTTAAGAAGAGGGTGAATATGTTTTGCATATGAAATAGATGTGAATCTTTGGGGGCAGAGGGGGGACTGTGGTAGGCAAATAACTGGCCCCCAAAGATATCCATATTCGAATCTCCAGAAATTGTGAATATCACCTTACATGACAAAAGTATTGCATATATGATGAACTGAAGAATTTTGAGATGGGAAATTATCCTTGATTATCCAGAGTGGGCCCAATATGAGAGGCAGGAAATTGGAGGATAGAGAAGGTGCTAGGCTGTTGGCTTATAGATGAAGCAGAGTGTTATGAGCCAAATAATGCAGGCATCCTCTAGAAAGCGCAAAAGGCAAGAAAACAGATTTCCCCCTTGAAGTCCTCAGAAGTAACACAGCCCTGCTAATACCTTGATTTTAGAGTTTTGACTTCAAGAATTGTAAGAGAACAAATGTGTATGTTTCAAGCCACAAAGCTTATGGTAACTGATTACAACAGCAACAACAGAAAAAACAATATAACTGGCATTTACCATTTATTCAACTAATATAATCAAGTAACTTCCATCTTTAAAGCAATGAAAAGAATAAGTCCTGCCCTATTTTATCTCTTCCTTTTCAGTATGGACCCTGTATGGACCCTCACCTGCACTTCTTCCCTCCCTTTCAAATTTCCAAAGATGATTGATCCAGTCTAACTTCAGACCATTATCTGCCCTGCAGCTTGTCTACCAGATATCACCAGTGATGAGCCACTGATTGACAAAATACTGTTTCGTCCTTGACTTACTGACATCTTGGCAATATTTGAGATTTTATACTAATATCTCCTTGAAAGGAACTTTAATTCCTTCATTTCAGCTACATGATTGTCTCGCAAATCTACTTTCCTTCTTACATTCTTAATCAGAATTCATGGCACCATAATATATTTCTACCTGCCCAAGTAAGAAATCTGAAAGCCACAGTTGGTTCCTCACTTCTTTCAACCCTCAGTAAAATCTAGTTTATGACATATCTAAATTTTGTTTCTATTACCTCTTCCACTGACTAGAATGAGCTTTGTTTTGTCATTGGTTTATTGTAACAACCTAGTTACTTCCACATTCAGCCTGTCCTCTCTGTTCCGTTTTTTCACTCTACTACCAGAGCAATTTCTCTAACATGTAATCCTAATCATGTCACTCCCTGGTTCAAAATCCATTAACATTTTTTCATTGCTTTCAGATTAGATCTATTTATATTTCATCTCTTTTTAGATCGCCAAAACATCATAGCTTCATGGTGACAAATAAGTATGTTGATTGAGATGAGCTGTCAAATACCAATCCCATCACATATTAGCTTCAGCAAAGTGGGTAAGTTAGCTAACTAGCCTCAATTTTTCATCTATGAAATTCAGATAATATGACCTAACTCACAGTGTTGTTAAAAGATTAAATACATAATGCAATGCATAGAAAATGTAATGTAGAACTGTACAGTTGGAAACAATGTAATTGTTATCAACCGATATCACCCTAATAAAGTTAACAATATTTAAAAAAAAAAGATTAAATGATTAAATAATTTAGTTTTTGCAAAGACACCATTGTTCTAATAGGATGAGGTGGTGGTATTATTGTTACTATTATTACTGATATTAGTATTATTCTCTTCAGAAAATACTGGGAATCCTGCATGGAGCACTAGATAGCATGTCCTTCCCTGAATTATAAGACAGATATAAGTCTTAAAAGCCCTGCATTGAGTGATAACAGCAGTATCAAACTAATTATATTCAGGCATCATATTTTCTAATCATTTTTTTCTAGGCATTCACTAAACATATTTATCAAGAGTCTACAATCCCAGGCACTGATGATGGAAAAGTAAACAAAATTAAAAATAAAAACAAAAAACTTTCTTCAGAGCTTGAGAATATAAACAATAATAAGCAAAGTAAAAAGAGCATTGAGTTACGTATATAAAGATAAAGGTATAAGAGGAAAAAAAATACACGTGGAAGAGAGGATATAAAATATTGATGGAAAAAGTTTTAGATAGGATAAACAGGGAAAGCCCCACTAAGACCCAGGTGATGTTTGACTAATGATCTGAAGGAAGTGAGGGGTCCTACCATCCTGTTCTCTGGGATATACCATGCCCAGTGGAGGAATAGCAAAGCCCTTAGGTAGGGTGAGACTCACGGGTGCAAGACACAGTTAAAAGGTCTGTATGGCTAAGCTGAAAGACTGGGGTGAGAGTGGGACAACATTACATCACAAATATAAAGTAAGGAGGCAGTTAATATATGACCAGAGACCAAAATAAGAGCTTTGGCTTTTTACTCTGAATATTATAGGGCTGCACAGCACAGACAATACATTGAGAATTTTTTGGCCTTTTAAAAAATTTCTTACATTTAATGAAAATTTGAGTAATTCATATACATGTGTACCTTTTGCTTTGGATAATTTTTTTAAGTCAAGAAATAAGATTTAGTATAAACATTATATTCCTTAAGTATGTGACAACTAACACTTTAGATATGCTTTTGTTGTTGTTGTTTTTCTTCTAATACTAATATGACCACTGTTCTAATAGCTTTTGTGACAAAATGTTAGTTTAATAATTTTTTAGGATTATAATGTCAACAATATTTCTTTGAAAAGTTTATATTATATTCATTTAGGTTTCAGTTGGGTAATCATTAGTTCAACATTCAATTTTTCAATCATAAATAAGCACGGTATTAGCATATGCATACGCTGTGTCTATGGAAAAGCAACTACCTATAAATGTTGTAAATAACCTGTTCAGCTTTTCTCCTGCAGAGAGGCTCTTTAAGAAACGACACACTCCAGTGAAACTACAGTCAGTTACAGAAGTCAGATGAGAGCCGTGACTGTGTCTGCAATATTTCTGTCACAGGCTTTTTCAACACCTGTTGATCAGTCAATCAGAGGAAACCGCGGGGCTGAAGATATGCCAGCTCTGTGGAAATTCCTTCCCCAAAATAGCAAAGGCTGAGCAAATTGCTAGGCCAACAGAAGTAGATGATGGACACACCTCGGGATTTTGTGGGGCAGACCAACTGTCTTAAACGGTTGGCATTTTTTCAATGTTAAATCCTTCTTTGGTCCAACAGCTGATTTCCTCCTTTACCATATTCTTCCTTCATTTCTGTTTTCCCAGGGAGTGATGGTCCTTCCACATGAGACGTTCTTTGGTCAGCAGCTTCTGAAATTATTATCCAGCTGTCCCTGGTTGTCTGGCAGTGACCACTCTGCTTTCAAGTTTAATATTCCCTCACTAGGTATCTCCATGAAGCATATAAAATGCAAATTTTAAGGGCAACAGAAGGCTGTGAGTTTTAATTTAGTTTATGTAAGTCTCAAAGCCAGTTTTAAATATCTAATTATTTTGGTAGATTTGTCTTTACCTTTTTTTTTTTTTTAATTTGTTTGGTTCTTTTTTATTTTATTTTATTTTTTATTTATTTTTTATTTTTTTACACAGGGAGAGAGAGAGAGAGATACAAAGACAGAGAGAGAACTGAACTGGGGGAGCTTCCAGCTCAGCATATGGTTCCACACAGTCCGGGGCCGGGATTCGATCCCCGGTCCCCTGAACTGCAAAGTGAGCACTTAACCCACTGAGCCATCCCGGCTTCCCCTGTCTTTACATTTTAATGGAGGAAACAATGGCCACATACAGTTTAGTGACATCTTATACATTTTTTTAAAAATATATCATAACTCTATTTCAACCATTAAAACTTTCAGTCATGTAAAGATTATTAAGTTTTTAATAGTTATTTTCAAACTGTAAAGGTTATTGGTTTTCTTCCTATTTTCCTTAGCATTCTATAATAAACTTCTTTTCTATGCTAATATAAAGAACAGAAAAATCATTTTTTATGACCACTTCAAAATTCCATGTGTTTATTAAGCTGTTCCATAATGTGTGTTTTAGTTGTTTCAATTTTTTTTTGCTATTATAAACAATGTGTAACTAAACATATTTTTACATAAAACATTTCCTACTTACTAGTAAGGATTGTGTCCTCAGAACTGATCTTGGAGAGAGTAGGTCAAAGGATATGACATTTTAAAGTTAGCCAGATGAGGCTGAGGGCTCATATGCAGACTACGTCCACTTGTAAATGGATCTGATGATTTGTAAATTAGCAGGCAAAAATCTTGACCTACAGGAGCCAAAAACCTGTTTAATATACAAGAGTTGTCTGGAAAGTATCCAGCCATGTAAATGTTCTCATTTTATTGACATTGGCTGAATTTTTTTCTGGACAGCCTTCATATTTAAAAATCTATGAAGTTTATTTTCAGTTCTCTAAATTGAAGCATACTGAATTCAAAATTTCTTTGTTTATTCTCTATTTTATAGCCAAAGAATTTCAAAAATGTTACTGTCTAGTAAGTACAGAGTAATTTTCTTTCTCAATCAAGAAAAACTAATTTTAAAGGTAAAAATGACTATACTTGTGTGTTTTTCTTTTTTCCTTTTGGCTTCATTTTTTAATAGTATAATACAAGCACAACAAATTTCAAATACAAAAAGGAAAAAAAATTGACAGTTTTTTTTTAATCTTACCTTGTAGATAGAATAACTAGTATATAGTGTGCTTGTTCACTTAGTATTTGGAAAATCTTTTTCATATTGCTTCTTGTTATACTATATTAGAAAGTACATTTTAAAATTATTATTATTGATAAGGACAAGTAGAAAGAGTGAAATGACTAATAGTCAAGATAATCTCTGATGCCATTTTTAAAAGTAGCAATAAAACATGTGCATTGGAGTAAATTCTCCCACCTGTTACTAGTCACAGTCCCAGTCAAAGTGCACTTGCTCTTCCAGATTAACCTATTTCTTTACAGGGGAACTTTACATTTTTTTTGTTCGTATGCCAAGAAAGAGAGAGAAATTATAGACATAGATTATGATATATAGATACAATTATATATACATGTATATCATGATGCTATACACAATTATGTATACTCTTTTTATCCTAATCCTATCTTCAATATAGTCTCATAACTGCATACTTATTTACTCACTCCACATCCTTTTTTTTTTTTCCAATTTGTATGAGCTGAAAGAACTTTTATTTTGCTGAATAAAGTAAAATAGGAATCTAGTTCTTGAAGCTGTAATAAGGGGCAGGTCAGTGGAATTGACAAGGCAAGAAATAGACCAAAATATATGTAGTTATTCAATATATGCTTCCATTTCAATGTAATATTGTTCTTGTATAAGAATCAGATGCCAGTCCATTTAAATAGTTACTCTATTCCTTGTTTTTCCTCCATAAGAAATTTGTTAGTACTACAGTAGTACTACATCTGCCAGTAATATTGTGTTTCCCACAATCTTCTTGGAAATTTTGCCATGATAAGTCTAGATAAACGCTATATCAGTTTCCCTAGTTGCACACACACAAAAAAAATAGTTTTGAAATTATATGACATATTTAGATGGTTTTTATGCAGAATGTATCTGTTGCCAATCAATCGTTCCTAGAGCATTCTATTTATTCCACTATTTCATTCCTTTCTCTTCTTTAGTATAAGTAAAACCTGCATGTTAGTATTCCTTGGTGTTTTTATCTATTATTAATCTATGTATTTCATCACAGGTGTGTATAAGTACATATGTATATGTACACACATGCACACACAAGCACGTGTACTTTAATGTATCTTAACATTAATTCATTAAGGTAGAACCATTCTCTTTCCATCCCACAAAAATGGAAATTGAGAGTAGATGTTAAACTTTGTCTAAAAACTCATTAATAATCTATGGAGATAGACATATAGCTCCTCTCTTTTGACTTACTAATATGGTGAATTAAGTAGATCTGTAGTTATTAATTAATCCAACCCTTATAACTTGAATACAACCCAACTGTTCATGGTGTATTCTTTTAGTATATTGCTGAGTTCTATCCACTAATAATTTTTCCAGATTTTATATTACTATTCAAAACAGCAATCTGTACTTTTCTCTTTATTCAATTTGCTATGCATGTTCTTCTGCCTTTGCAAAGAAAGGTTAATTTTACTTAAATTAAAAAAACCTGATTTTGCAATTAATTTTACTGGCTTTTAGGCCTCGAAGAATAAAACTCTACACTGGGACCCTATAAACCAAATTGGAATGGGATTATTTCTGATTATGGATCATAATACCTAACTGTGCTCAAATATCTATATATAAACATGAATTATGCAAGCTATTCACAGACAGCTTCAATTCTACTTTTATTACTCTTGTGATTAAATTATTTTTCCCTATTAATGTTTGTGCACATGCACAAATTGGCAAACCTCCCAAGCAGCAGAGGTATGTGATTCAAAGACCATTCATAGATTTGGGCTACAAATATGAAGCAGATTTAACTACAGTTCATAAAATATAACTCAAGAGGGACAAATCTAAAGTTTACTGCTACATACAGATGGACATAACCAGTTTAATCAAACCAAGTCTTTGGGCCATACCTTATTCTGTGCAATGTCTCCAAGCCAGATACAAAGCAAGTGAAAGAAGTAGGAGGAATGGCCATGGTTTAAAGTACATTTATTCCCAGATGGGCCAATTAAGACAATTCTGCAAGAATTTTATGCCTCCATATTGTTTCTTGATCATATTTCTCAGTTACTATTTTATCTATTGCACTATGACCCTTTTTTTCTGATAGGCCATGCCAGGAATGAAGGGGGAAGCAAAATGTTCAGAAAGGGGCATTGTAGACCAGCTCCTTGAGATTCAGAGGATTTTCAGTTTCCTGTGCCTCAAAGAATAGAAAAAGTCAAAGAAGGAAGAACAAGCCAGTCTGCACACTCCTTTACACATCCCTTTCACTAAAGAAGCTTCATTACTTTTACTTTACCTATTGTTTGTCTTAACAACCAGAGTCTTCATCATCTAAAAGGAAAGTTGTAAACCAGTGCACCAAAATATGCAATCCTTCAAAAATATATTATGTAAGGCAGACTAATAGATAATATGAAAACAGAATTATCTACAGCCTGGAAGTCGCAGTGAAAAAAGAAAAAAAATTAGTGTGGACACTAAATGAGAGATCTAGAGAATAAATTTACAGTTAAGTAATGAAATGTTTCACTAAGCAATTTTGAAAACAGAGCATGTTCAAGTGTGGGTATGGGAGCATATCCAAGTGGCTAACTAAGTGTGTGGTAGGTAGCCTCCAAAATGACCTCCAATGATCTTTCCAACTGGTACTTATGCCCCTATGGAGTCCTCTCCCACACTGGATAGTGCTGACCCGTGTAAGTAAGGAATATTGCAGAAAAATGGGATGTGACTTCCAAGGTTGGGTCATAAAAGGCATTGTGGCTTGCACCTTGTTCTTTTTTGAACCACTTACTCTGGAAGAATCCAACAGCCATAATGTGAGGAGACTCGAGAAGTGGTATGGAGAAGTTCACCTTGCTCCTATGTACAACAGCACAAAATTTCCAGGCACATGAGTGAGCCACCTTGGAAAGAAATCCTCCAATTCCAGTCATGTTTTGAGATGAAAGAAGCTGTGGGCAATTTTTTCGCTATAATCTCATGACAGCTGAATCAGGATCACCCAGCTAAGATCTTACTGGATTCCTGATACACAGAAAATGTGTGACATAATCATTATTTATTTTTTTAAGACAATTTTTTAAATATTTTTTATGAAACAGTAGGTAGAACTAATACCTGATTTGAGAGGTGGAGCTGGTCCATTTATGTCATCTTCAAAAGAAGAATGAAGATGAAGACCACTAGAAATAATCAGGTCAAAGGACAAATGTGCCAGGGTGTGAAGTAAATAGACGAGAACATGCTGACATCACCCTGGATGCTAGGAGCACTTGGGGTGAAGAGAATCAAGAGAGAATCAAGATCCAAAGCCTTAATTGAAAAAGAGTGGATGGAGGATGCTTGGCTCAAACACAAGCACTTAAAAGAACAAAAAAA
>PVKE010050230.1:0-11014 GCA_004027555.1 Craseonycteris thonglongyai | reverse complement strand
AAAATTGGAAAACCACATGCAAAAGGCTAAATGTGAACTGCGATCTCTCACCATATACCAAAATTAACTCAACGTGGATTAAGGATCTCCACATAAGACCTGAAACAATAAACTGGATAGAAGAAAACATCAGTACTAATATAGACCTTGGGCTCAGAGAGCACTTTATGAACTTGACCCCAAGGGCAAGGGAAGTAAAAGCAAAAATAAATGAATGGGACCTTATCAAGCTAAAAAGCTTCAGCACAGCAAAGAAAACCATCAACAAAGTGAAAAGGAAACCAACTGAATGGGAGAAAATATTTTCAAACAATGCCTCTGATAAGGGGCTAATATCTAAACTATATAAAGAACTCATACAACTCAACAACAACAAAAACAATCCAATTAAAAAATGGGCAGAAGACCTAAACAGATACTTCTCCCATGAAGACATAGTTACGTAACAGATATATGAAAAAATGCTCAACATCACTAGCAATTAGGAAAATGGAAATTAAAACCACAATGAGATACCACCTCACATCTGTTAGAATAGCTATAATTAACAAGGCAAGGAATAACAAGTGCTAGAGAGGCTGTGGACAAAAAGGAACCCTCATACACTGCTGGTGGGAATGTAAATTGGGACAGACACTATGGAAGGCTGTGTGGAGGTTCCTCAAAAAATTAGGAATGGAATTGCCATATGACCCAGCCATCCCCCTTCTGGGTATCTACCCAAAAAACCTGAAAACCTTAATTCACAAAGATATATGTACCCCAATGTTCCTTGTAGCACTGTTCATGGTGGCCAAGTCATGGAAGCAATCAAAGTGTCCTTTGATAGATGACCGAATAAAGAAATTGTGGTATATTTACACAATGGAATACTACTCAGTGATAATAAGGTGACCAACCGTCCTCTTTTTGGAAGTTCTGTCCTCCCTCGAAAAGTGTCCTTCTAGATGTCCTCCTTTTCGATATGTAATACTAGATGTCCTCCTTTTTTGGGGTTCTGCAATCGATTTCTTTTTTCTTTTTTGGTTCTGCAATCGATTTTTTTTTTATTGTTAAATTTATTGGGGTGACATTGATTGGTAACAATTAGATAGTTTCCAGATGTATAAGTCCACATCACATCACCTATGCTTCACATTATGTGCTCACCACCCAGAATCAGCTGTCCTCCTTTTCATTGGAAAAAAGTTGGTCACCTTAGTGATAAGAAAAGATGAAATACAGCCATTTGTGACAACATGGATGAACCTTGAAAACATCTTACTCAGGAAAATAAGTCAGACTGAAAGAATCAAGAAACATATAGGTGGAATATAAAACTGAAAGTAACAAAGAAACAAAGACTCATGGACACAGTCAATAGTTTTAGTGGTTACCTGAGGGTAAAGGGGGAGGAGGGTAGGAGAGTGGCGGGGGGGCATCAAATTATGGTGATGGAAGGAGAGCTGACTCTGGGTGGTGAGCACATAATGCAATACATAGACAATGTAATGTAGAATTGTACACCTGGAAACAATGTAATTGTTACCAATCCATGTAACCCCAATAAATTTAACAATAAATTAAAAATAAATTAAAAAAAAACAAAAACAAACAATAAGAAATCAGTAAGTAAGTGCTAGTGAGGATGTAGAGAAAGGGGAACCTTCATGCACTGGGGGTGGGACTGTAAATTAGAGCAGTCACTATGGAAAATAGTATGGAGGTTCCTCAAAAAATTAAATGGAGCTGCCATTTGATATAGCAATTCCACTTCTTGGTATTTATCCAAAGAAAACAAAAACACTACTTTGAAAAAAAAAAAATCTCCATCCCTATGTTTATTTAAGCAGAACTAGTAATTTTCAAGATATAAATGCAACCTAGATGTCTATCAATAGATGAATGAATAAAGATGTGAAATACACACACACACACAGATATTATTTAGCAATAAAAAGGAATAATATATTGCCATTTGTAACAACATGGGTGGAACTAGATGGTATTATATTAAGTGAAATTAGAGAATGACAGATGTCATATAATTTCACTAATATATAGAAACTACAAAAAATAAAATAAATAAAAAATAAAAACAGACCCATAAAGAGAACAAACTGACAGGTACCAAAGGAAAGGAGGGGAAAGGGGATGAGGGGAAAAATGACACACACTCCAATGTCTTAATTAGTTTGAAGTTATTTGGTGTTGGTTGATGGCTGCAGCATTCTTTGATGCTTAATTATTTACAAAATAACTATGTTGATTTCCCCTATTATAATTCTACATCTCATATGCCATATAGTTCTCAATGGTATGTAAACATAAAGACAGCTCACTGTACTTACTGAGATAGAAGCAGCACGAATGATTAAAAGTAAATGCAAAAGTCATGTCAATACAGTGCAAGGAACTAAATTTTTCATTTTTTTCTAAAAAATTAACTAAGAAACCACATGAAAATTAGCCAAGAAAGAATGCTTATAAATAAATAAGCTTGATTACAGAATCCAGTCCCTATAGATACCTACTCTATCTATTACAAAATTAGAATGCTCTAAATTCTTCACAGGAGTTGAAGGGGAAAAATATCCAAAAAAATTCTGGTTTGAGATTCATTCACTGAGCTGAGATTTCTATTCTACGTGACACCATTAACTACTGAAGGACTTATTAAACAACAACAGAAATAACAACAGCAAACAACAACAACAACAAAACTCCACAACCAGATTTTAACAAGGAAAGGCACAGGGAAGAGAAAGAGAGGAAAGGTGAAGAAAGAATACAGAAGATTCCATGGTATTTCCAAAAATCCAGGTCAATCAACAGCCTAGAGGGGATGCTGGGATGGCTCAGCAGGTTGAGCAGTCATTTGCTGCCCTGGGGACTGAGGATTGAATCCTGGCCCTGGCCCATGTAGAATATGCTGAATGGGGGTGCACTCCCTGTTCAGTTCTCACTGGGGAGAACCTCCTATATGGGAGGCCCATGGTTCAGCTCCTGCCCCAGGAGGGAGGTCCAAGGTCAGTTCCTGCCCTGTGCAGCCCTGAGCCCACCTGTGGAATAAAACTATGCAGAAAACTAATGATGTGCAACTATGGAGACTGCTCTGCTTCCTTCCCCCTTCTCTCTGTCTCTGGAAAACAATAAAAGTAAATCCTTGAAAAAAACAGCCTAGAGGCAACAAGTCTAGAATTGTTTACAAATCAGGGAACTCATTTCAGCATAAAAGAGGTGAGGCAACAAGCCAAGGGCTTAGGAATCAGGGCTCCTCTAATATACCTTACTGTTTCCAAGTATTGGGTCACAGAATGACAGCAAGAAACCACCCATCCCACACAAGGGCTCTCTTCTATTAGATAGAGTGTATGCTGAACTAGTGACCAAAAATGATGTGTCTTTTTCACAGCTTGATTGGGAGGTGGAAAGTTCTCCTCCTCCCCTTTTTTTAAGATTTAATTGTGTGTTTTTTTTAGATTTATTTTTATTGTTTTTTGACAGAGAGAGAGAGAGAGAGAGAGAGAGATACAGAGACAGAGAGAAGGGGGAGGGCCCAGAACAGTCTCCATAGTTGCACATCATCGGTTTTTCCACATAGTTTCATTCCACAGGTGGGCGCAGGGCTGCACAGGCCAGGAACTGGGCCAGGGTCTCGCCCTGGCAAGAACCAAACTGGGGGCACTCCTCAGTTCAGCGTATGGGTCCGCATGGGCCAGGGCCGGGATTCGATCCTTGGTCCCCAGGGCTGCAAAGTGAGCTCTTAACCCACTGAGCCATCCCGGCTTCCCCGTGATTTCATTGTTTGTGAGAGAGACAGAGAGTCAGAGACACAGAGAGGCAGAGAGAAGGGGGAGGCCCACAGCAGTCACCATAGTTGGATGTCATCAGTTTTCAACATGGTTTTATTCCACACAGGTGGGCGGGGGCCACACAGGGCAGAAACTGGGCTGGGGGCCTCTCTCTTCTCCCCTTTCTTAATTGAGCATTAAGATAGTCTCCACTGGGATGCTGGGATAGCTCAACAGGTTGAGCGTTTGCCTTGCAACTGCAACGTCTGGGGATTGAATACCAGCCACTGCCTGTGCAAACCCATATACTGAACTATGGCGTGTGGTGGCAAAGGTTCTCACCTCCTATGAGGGAGGCCCCTGGTTCAGTTCACAGCCCACGCAGCCCCACATCCACCTGTGTAGAATGAAACTGTCATAACTAATGATGTACAACTGTGGAGACTGCCCTAAGCACTCCCCCTTCTCTTTGTCTCTCTCTCACTTTCTCCTAAAACAATAAAACAAATCTTAAAAAAAAAAAGTCTTCACCACTGACCCCAGAGTGTGTCAGTGTTTCATGTAACATTTAGTCTATAGGCCATAGAATGGCTAAACTGGATCATGAGAGAATTAGTGTTGAAATGGCCATCATTGAGAATCGTGGATTCAGGTTGGATGAGGCTTTTTTAAGTAGTCCCATGACTGCTTCTCAGTGTAGCAGCTATGACTTTGGGATGCTTCACATTAATGAAAAAGTAAATAAATGTGTGGTTTTACTTTTGAGGATCAGATGACATTTGAGGAGGATCACTTTAGACCTCTGTGTAGGAAGTGAGTTATAGGTCAGGCAGGGAAGGCATGTATTGGACAGGTCACGAATCAGGATGCCTTGCTTCTCACTTTATGATTCTTCTCTTATGAACCACACGGGCACAACCCGCAGTGTAAGCTGAGTGGAACAGGGGAGGGCCCCTGACCGAGGAAGAGTCGATCCAGTACAATAAGGCTTTGCTTGACCAGATCAGCTGGGCCACTCAGACTCTGGAAGAAAACAGAGGTAATGACTCAAACAGCAGTGGGAGCTGAAGTTTTAAGCATCATTTATGATGCAGAAAGAGGCTAAGGAAGATAGGTCACATGCAAGCAAAAATTGCAGAAAAAAAATGATGTGTAGTTTGAGGAAAGGATGATGCAGATATGTAGAGAGAAGGGACGAGAAAGTAAAGCACCCAGAGATGCTTGTTTTCACCCAGTATTTCAGTTCATACCCAAGGTTTTGATAAACTGGTGTTTTTCAAAGTAATTGGAATGAGTTGCTGTTACTTGAACAAACAAAAGAACTTACTGCAAGCGATATGCATTGGCAAATACTTAAAATCTGCAAATATGAGTCTCATGTTCTTTTTTGCATATATTAAGCCAAACCTGCCCAAATCAGTTCACAGAGGTCACTAGGAGAGCACAGTCAGGTGAATGTGTAATGTGTAATTATTGAGGGGCATGAATACTAAAATGACAGCAAGTTCAGACTTTTAAATAGATGGAGACCTTTCAATGCCTGTGTTCAATGCTCAGCTCACTGAGCTTTTATCATCCCTAAAGGCAAGACGAACCCATTCAAAAGACATATTAATGCAAGGTGACTTCTGTACGTTATGTAAGAAAAAATTCAACCAATTTGAGGTTATGATTCCCACAAAATCAAACCACATGAAATAAGTCATCTAAAAAAAGAAAAAAGGAAAGGAAAAGAATGCCTAGATGACACATTTCGGCGATGGACAAGTTTCTCTCTCGGAACTGCCTTTTCCCCATGACTGCACAGCCTCCGGGGCCTCCTTCTCACACAGGACATCCAAGTACAGAGCTTCGAGAAGACCTGCCGAGCCTCATAGCCTCCATTGCCACTCCTAACTCCCAAGTGGCAATGTGAAACCTGAGGCACCTGGTGGCCTTCTCCGGATCTAGTTCTTTCTCCCGCTGCTCTCTCCCCAGGCAGGGTCGGATGCCCCCTTTCTTGTACCATATGTCCACAGTTTTATCACTGTGCCTACAGCATCAGAGGGAATTGTAAGTTTCTGCTTATAGGTCTGCATCTCCAACCAGATTCTGAGCTAGCAGCAACATCACAGTGCTTGGCACAGAGCTTTGTACATCACAGAACTGAAAAGACATGTTTTAAATGCAAGGGTCCATTAAATTTTGCTTTTCAATACCTCAATAGCTAGTGAAGCTGAGCATTTTTTCCATGTATCCATAGGCTGTTAGGGTCTTTTCTTGGGAGAAGTGTCTGTCTGTTCAAGTCCTCTGCCCATTTTTAAATTGTTGTTGTGAGTTGTATGAATTATTTATATATTTTGGATATTAGCCCCTTATAAAAGGTGTTATTTGCAAATATCTTCTCCTATTCCGTTGGTTGCCTCTTTGTTTTACTGATGGTTTCTTTTGTTGTGCAAAAGCTTTTGAGTTTGATATAGTCCCATTGGTTTATTTTTGCTTTTACTTCTCTTGCCTTTGAGGTCAAATTCATAAAATTTTCTCTGAACCCAAGGTTCATAAGTTTAGTAACTATGTTTCTTCTTTGCAAAAAAGAAAAGAAAACCTTGATAAATAAATACTGGTAAATTAAAAAAAAATAAGAATGATTTTGTACAATCTAACCTGCAAATTATAGAATATTCATTATAAATAAAGATTTTTTTACTGTTTGAGAGGTGAGAGAGTGAGAGAGAGACAGAGAAAGAGAGAGAGAGAGAGAG
This sequence comes from Craseonycteris thonglongyai, assembly GCA_004027555.1. Classification (NCBI taxonomy): domain Eukaryota; kingdom Metazoa; phylum Chordata; class Mammalia; order Chiroptera; family Craseonycteridae; genus Craseonycteris; species Craseonycteris thonglongyai. Next base: position 4,500 of record PVKE010050230.1, on the reverse strand, counting down.
AGAGAGAGAGAGAGAGAGAGAAGTAGGGAGAGCTCAGAGTAGTCTCCATAGTTGTATATCATTAGTGTGACACAATTACATTCCACACAGGTGGATGTGGGGCCATGTGGGGCAGGAACCAAACTGAGGACCTCCCACATGGGAGGTGAGAAACTTCACCGCTGAGCTATCTGGGCAGTTACCAGTTGCACCCCAGTTCAGCATATGAGGTCTGCACAGACTGGGGTTGGGAAATGAACCCCGGGCCTCACAATTGCAAGGCAAGCGTTTAGCCGCTGAGTTATCCCAGCATCCCTCATTATTCTTATTTTTAAGAAAAGAAAATAAAGAAATATTGTAACTTAACCCCCTTAGATGTTTATCAGCCTTCTCCCCTTTTATTAGAAGGCCTGATTTCCAACATCCGTTCTAAAGTAAAATATGTACTGACATCCCAATAAACTTATTTTATTGCTTTCCCTTAAAAAGACACACACACACCAGATTTTAGAAACTGCTTTAAACTAAGTATGTTATAAATCTAAACATTACTTTGAGAACTCTGTCATTGGAAAGGAAGTGCATCAATGAGGTAAAAATCTTTTTATTTATTTTTTTAAGATTGACTTTATTCTTTTTGACAGAGACAGAGACAGAGAGAGACAGAGAGAAAAGGGAGGGCCCAGAGCAGTCTCCATAGTTGTATGTCAACCGTTTTCAACATGGTTTTGCTCCAATACAGGTGGACAGGGGCTGCGCAGGGCAGGAACTGGGCTGGGGGCCTCTTGCATGGGAGGAACAGCCCAGTTCAGCTTATGGGTCCGCACAGGCTGGGGCCGGGATTTGATCCTCAGGGCTGCTAAGCGAGAGCTTACCCCACTAAGCTATCCCTGCTTCCCCTAAAAGTCTTTATATTGATCTCTTTCTGTAGATTTGCTATAAAAATTACAGATATATTTCCAAATGTGGATCTGCTTCTTTCTCTACACTAAATGGTTGAAATAATAAAAGAAATGACAAAGTTTTTCTATAGTTTTGTATCTTTATGTGTTAAAATAACAGTTCTATGTGAATTTTACTTCTCGACACTTATCTCTCATATTTAAATTTACTTACAATGAAATAGACCAAAAACTTCCAGGCTCATATCTTTTAATGCTTCTTGGCCATTTAGTAGACTTGTTTCTGATGAACAATCATCATAATACTTTACAGTTCAAAGGTTTTAGTCCTTAGAAATTTGGTTAATGATTTACTTTTTGCCTTGAATTGATCTCTTGGTAGCAACAATGTATTTAACACAAATCAATGATGGCACATATTCCTCCTTATTTATTTTCAGGTAATTATATTAAGACTATTCTTGGCATGATGTCAAAACAGCACAGCAGAACAAAAAGAAAAGTTATTATCTAAAGTTTTTTAGTTTTTCGAATAATAAACTAACATTAGAAAGTGGGAACAATTTTCTATCTCTTGACTTTGACAATGAATCAAAAACCAGGCCCTGCCCCCTTTTCTCCCTGACATCCTTCCTCACTCCAAATTCCTTAGTAAACTTGAAACTATCCACTTAACTGGGGTTGCCAAACCTGAATATCAGCTTCATTTCCCTCTGTCACAACCCAAGAAATCCATTCAAAAGAAGAAACCCCAAATCACTTCTCTTATGAGTGTCAATTAAATCTTAACTCTCTCACTCTTGGCATCACATAGCGCTCCTTTGCTTCTTTCTTTTCCAAAAAAAAAAAAAAAGAAGGAAAAGAAAGGGAACAGAAACATAGTTCTAGAGCATACAAAGACCCAGGAAGGAATAAGGCTACACCCTTCCTGTGAAATGACAGCTTAAAAAATGGAAGTAAGAAAGTTTAGGCCACTGTTAGTGGCAGGGCTCTAGAGCCAGCTTGCCTGTTTGGGTCACAGTTTTGCTTTCTCTTTGATCTCATCACATTGTCATCCTGGTTGCACTTGCCTTCGTCCCTTCATCTGTAAAATAATGATTTTAGCACCTGCCTCATGAGGCTACAGTGAGATAACCTATGCAAAATGTTTAGAACAGCACCCACAGTGTGCACTCAAGAAGTGTTACCCATGATCATTTTCTTTGTACCCTAGAAAAGCCACTGTGTCCATACAAATTAAAGAACAGTCGGAAAAATCTCTAAGAAACAGGAGATATAGAAGAAAAGAAAAATGGCAAGAAAAATGGGCATACAGTAAAGAAGCACTTTAGGGAGAATGAGAAATGACACTGAGCCTGACTGTGCAACACAACCTTGGGTAGGGAAGACATTAGGCCACAACAGAGACAAATCGAAGGGTGAAGGAAACACTGACATCAAAACAGCTTCATGGTACTGCAGCAGGCAAGACCTCTAAGGGCTGTCCTGTTCTGCTAGGCCAGGATTTCAGTTAGTGCTCCCCCAAAGCCCAGGGGTTCCACAGAGCCCCCTCAAGAGCCTCTTTGAGGATGGGGAGGGAGAAGCCTCACCGTCACCAGTAACTCAGGTACAACAGCTCCACTTTTATCTGATTTACTCCTGATTTAAAGTATAATTTCCTTTGACTAAAGGTTCTATTTCTAAAGATTAAGAAGAAAAGGAAGAAAACACATGCACAGGAGCCAACGAATCAAGTCCAACACTAATTTAATGGATTGAGAGGTCCATAGAAGGAAAGTGACTTTTTCTAAATTTGCATGGCATCTACATGGCAGAAGCAGGAAAAAGTAATTTCCCACTTCACAGGCTAGAATGCTGTCCATTCTTCTCAGTGTGTGACCCTTCCCCCTCCCCTATATGGGTGCTCATGAACTGCAAGCCAAGACAACCTCCTAGTACTTCCACAAACTTGACACCATCATCCACAACTTTACTCTCTTGTGTTCACCCTGTCATCTACCCAACTATCAAATACTAAATCAAACATCCAATCTTTCAAGATTCAGCTCCAATCCCCTCTATGGCTGCTTTTTTACTTTCTTTATACCCAATTCCTTCTTCCCTACCCAATCAAACTAACCCTCAATCCTACGGAATATTTTACAATTTCTATCAGAGTAACCACAAGGTATTATTAGATATCTCTTTCCTTATGTTCACTACTGGATCAGTACTAAATCTCTTTATTATGCATTTTTTTTATTTCCAACACAAAGTTCAGTGCCTCATGCCCAGGAAGCACTGCACATATATTTTTAAGTAGTTCTAATTCTTTTGAATGCAAAAGCAACATAAAAATGCACAGCATAGAAAATAAAAGGCTCCTATAAACCCATTCTTCAGAGCTAACTACTATAGCATACTGTACATTCTCCTAGACTTAGTCCTATGATCAAACAATGCACACATACATAGAAAAAATAATTTCTGGTGAAGTTGTAAGTTCAACATTCTTTTGCCTAGAAGTTTTTAAAGTAATATGTCATTTCTTTATACAAATATATGATATTTTACTTGACCATTTTCCTATTAGTGGATGTTCATATATTTTCCAATTCATCAATGGTTAAGAAAAAGACAACAGATATCTATTACGTATCAGTAGAAGTATTATGTAGGAATTGCTAGAAATTGATACATGCTTAAAATTTTGATAAACATGTCCAATATCCTTCCAAAACATTGTACTAATTTTAATTAATCCTGCATTTCTAGTGTATGAGATTACCTTTTTCCTGCCCAATTCTGGGTATTATCAATCATTCTCATCTCTGCCAATCTGATACGTGAAAATTACATGTTATTAAAATTTGCATTTCTTAGGTCATTAATGAAGTTGATCATCTTTGTAAATGGTGGTCAAGAAAGGGGGCAGTTCTTTCAAGCAAAATTTATTTTGTTTTCAATAATGTCAAAACAATATCTTCTTATGCATGAGTTGGAGATGAGAAGTTCTTTTTCTTATAACCTAATATACTGATGCTTGGTGAGGACATTCTCTAAAACTATTTCCTGTAGGTAGATGAGACTGGGCCAATATGTTCAGACCACTATAGAGTTATTTAGTCCAGTGAATTCAGACACAGGAAAATTTTAACTCCTGCACTGTTAATCACTACAAATTATTTTTGAAGAAGATAATCAGCTCCATATTCCCATTATAAATGCTTACAATTTTTTAAAGTTAATTTATAACAGGGAATTTTATACAGTTGAGTTCTTAGGGTTCTCCAAGTTCTGCTAAAGAAACAATGGTTTTCCTGTCTTTACAAAGCCAGTGGATGTTAAATAAGACAGCACTGAAATATGCAGATCAGATTCTTAAATGCAAAGGTCAAACAATCAGGAATGTGAAGATGCTCTTCTGCTTCACTCACTTTTAGCAAAAGGATCATCGACTGACAAAAGAAGTAAGCTGAGCAAGGTCAGAGAAAAGGGGAAGCCGGGATGGCTCAGTGGGTTAGGCGCTCACTTTGCATCTCTGGGGACCTAGGATTGAATCCCAGCCCCGGCCCAGGCCTGTGCGGAACCATATGCTGAGCTGGGAGCTCCCCAGGTTCAGTTCTCTCTCTGTCTCTGT
>PVKE010050229.1:0-11011 GCA_004027555.1 Craseonycteris thonglongyai | reverse complement strand
AAAAAAAAAAAAAAAAGATTTATTTTATTGATTTTTGACAGAGACAGAGAGACAGAGAGAAGGGGGAGGGCCCAGAGCAGTCTCCATAGTTTACATTAATTTACCATATAGTTTCACTCCACAGGTGGGCACAGGGCTGCACAGGGAAGGAAATGGGCCTGGAGCCTCCCACATAGGTCCCAGCAAGAACTGAACTGGGGGCACACCCCAGCTCAGCATATAGGTCCGCATGGGCCGGAGCCAGGATTTGATCCTCGGTCCTCGGGGTTTCAAAGTGAGCGCTTAACCCACTGAGCCATCCCAGCTTTCCCTTTTTTACAATTTAAAAAACTATTTTAATGTACATATTCCTTCAAGTTATAATAGAAATTATTTAACTATACAACTCATTATTAAATCACAGAGGTTTAGATTACATCAGCAGCATAACTCTACTACATCAATCATGAAGGAAACTGGGTTAATTTTAAACACATACAAAAATTAGGACCAGATTTACTTACATTATGAGTCTTCGGTTTAAGAACCAGTATTTCCTCCGACTTCTGTCATATCCAATAGGTTCATGTCGAATATATGGTTTGTTTTTTTGGATTTCAGCAACACAGTCAGTCACGCCAGGCACCTTATGCGCTACACAGACTTCACACTGCCATTCATCCTCTGGCACCTCCTCCAGAGGCGGCTTCACACATTCCAAATGGTACACTGCTGAACATGTCTCACAGCAAAGCAAATCCCCAAGTTTGTGACACACCCTACAATGGTCATCATACTGGATCACCCCTTCAGACATCAATTCCTCACGAGCAATATTTGTGGTCAGAAACTGATCGACTAAGAACTGCAGAACCTTGATTTTGTTCTCTACTGGTCCATAAGGATAGTCATCTGCTTCTTGGTAAGGAAGAACATGATGGTACTCCTTATCACTCTCACAGTACACCCGTAGCACTTCTGGCCACGTCATTCCATCAATGAAATACAGAGTGGAATTAACACTATCTTTCAGATCAGCAGGTCCAAAAGTAGTATTGGAAGTGTCTTCTTCACGCAAAACCGCTTTCAAAAGAACAACGTGCATCTCCGCCATAAGCGTGCACTGCTCTTGACTCACCAAGGCTGCACAAAAGTCCTCAAAGCGAAAAGGAGACAACCTTAAAACAGTGCCGAAGTTCCGCAGTACCTCATAAATGGCAATAACATTCATTATATGCTCATTAGGCACCATTAAATCCTCAGAGGACTTGGGAAATTCAAGGGGCGGGATATCTTTTTCTTCCAATATTGGAGAACGAGGCCGATGTACTCTTGGTTTTCGCCTACCTGTAAATAAAGAAATGATATAATTATAAATCAATATATCATTTATACAAATGAAGGATTTTTCCAGTTTTTCCTATTTGGATTTGTATCTCAAAAAAATAAAAAAGCATAATGCTATTTTTCAGTGCTCACTGCACACATATACTATTTTTCTAATAACTGTCAATTTAAAATAATACCAACAAATAATGATTTAGCTCTATTTTTTAAGTCTATAGAAAATCTAAAATCAAAGAAATTTTAAATTATAATCAGCTCTCAATTACCTCAAGAGTTTAACTGGTTTATGGTAATCATTAGAAAGAAAGAAAGAAAGAAAGAAAGCAAGCAAGCAAGCAAGCAAGCAAGCAAGCAAGCAAGCAAGCAAGCAAGCAAGCACATTAGTGAAAGATCTGACAAGAACATAAATGAGAAAAAACATCTCCTTGTAAGGTAACAGGCATGATAGATCTCAATGTCAGCTGCAATACAGAAATACCTCTCTGCAACCCAACAGGAAGTTCTCTGGTGTAGCACCCTTTTCCTCTGCCAGAAGTACTTCCTAAGAGCCAAAGGGGGAGTTCCACCATTAAGCACAAGGTTAGGGCGTGAGACAGAAAGGAAGAAGTATGGTAAGAAGGAGGAAGGAAGAAAGTAGAGTTCTAATACCAGGAGCAAAAAAGGGGGTGGGGGGCTTTACCTAGGAAGCAGACAACAGTCTACATATTTTAGCAGTCAGTTAAGCAACTTTAGATGCCTAATTTATGAGGTATTGTAATGTCCAGGAATATATACATGTATGTATATAAATATCAATATACATAGCATTTGAGAGCTTAGTTTATAACAAGCACATATATCTCATTTAATCTTCTGAACAAGTTTATGAGATATTATAAGCCCTGCTGTATAAACATTGTGGGTTGCTGGTACCATCTTAACTGCCTTCTTCCCTCCCTCATTGCCGTGCCCTCCACTTAAAACACACACACACACATATGCACATCATACACGGTCCCCCAGCTTACTCTCATTACTCTCATGGGCAAACTAAAAGGGTACACGGTACCAGGAGAACAAAATATGCTAAAGAATATAAAAGATCAAGATCTTTTAATTTATACAATGCACCCAACTACTCATTCACTAGGAAGTAGATTTTCCAAATAAGAATATGCCCATTGCTTTCTGTAGAAAGAAGTCCCAGAGATCATCACTCTGGGCGAGACAATGCTGATGAACCTATATAGTGAGAAAGAAGCCTCCTCCATCTCAGCAAACTTTACATGACACCATCTACACAGGTGCAGTTTTCACACATTCACTTAAATCACCAAATCACCATGGGTAATCCACTGTTATGGAAATTAATGGGACTCCTCTGCATAAGTACAGATCAGAGAAATCAGGAAAGGAGTAAAAGAGAAAATCAAACCTAGAAGAATACCTTCAAATGGATAGTAGAAGAAACATACTTGTAAATCTCTACAATTACCCAGAATATAAAGACCTGGATTCAGAGTATGGCTATGAAACAAACAAACAAACAAACAAAAACAGATAAAAGTGATTTTATAGAGAAAAATCAATTGGCATGGCACATAACACCACCTTGTACCTTTCCTTCAAGATTACCGTATTCTAATTCCCCACCCCCCACCCCCAATTCTTCTGAATTCTTGCAGCTTTCTTTGAGCCATATGTTACCTTATGTTACAGTACATTTTCATGGTATCTATTCCATCTCCTCAGCTGAACACCCAACTCTTATACCAAAGAAACCTTTGGCATATTCCTTTTATTGTAAGCATTTGCCCAGCATCAAGTCCTTTAGAGAATTTCCCTTTCCCCACACCACGGGATGCTTATGAGGTCCTCAATCACAGTATTCATCTCTTGATCACTGAAGTAGAGACATGACCCAGGGCAGACCAGTGTGAAGTCTTTGCCTGGGACTTTATATTCAGATGCTGAGTAAGAAGTGCTCTGAAGCTCTTTCTTTCCATGAAAGTGGCCACAGCTATGTGACTACCCCACCTTTACCTCTCTCATGAAGAAGAGAGTAAAAACGACAGTCCTAAGAGGTAAGTACTGATAACTCTTAAGTCTTGGTAGAACCTGTCCTTTGAATTTTCAAGTCACATAAACCAAAACCATTTCCCTTTTGCTTAAGTAAATATGTTGGTTTTCTGTCTCTTGCAAATAAAAAAAGTAATGATTAAAACAGTATCTGGACACCACAAAGAGTAGATTTCTTATAATGAGAAACACAGTAGATTACTATTCAATCAATGAGAACAGTTAATGCTGAAAAATAGTAATCTATTTGTAAGGCAGTAGTAGCACAAATATTGTCTAATTTAATTTAATGTCTAATTTTAAACAATCACCTTTCATACATTCTGAAAGATTTTGGGTAACCACTGTGTTCTGATTTTTTAAACATTTCACTCAACTTTATATCAAGCTAAAGTCTGTTAGTTTTCTGTTGGTTTCAGAGTAAGGTGACCAGATTTTAACATTGGTAAAGCAGGAAATCATTGGCCGGCGGGGAGGGGGTTCTTGATTAAAAATTTGGTCTATCTCCCGCCATTCCCTAGCTTGTCGTGCATTCTTTACAAAAATCGGGACTTTTTTAAAACACCATGGGACCAATTGTTAAAAGGCGGGACTGTCCCGCCAAAAGTGGGAGGTCTGGTCACCTTATTTCAGAGGTAAAAAAGAAAGGTAAAAATTCTGTATTTTATATCATCTAACTGGAAACATTCTATATCATCTAGCTGAAAACACTCTACATTATCTAGCTGGAAACCACAAAATTCTACATTCTACATTCTATATTACCTAGCTGGAAACCACAAAATAGCTTCTATTCAAACTATGACTGCATACATACTGAACAATGTGAGCACTTCTGAAAGTTAACATTAAATATTATTCACTTCACTCTGAAGCATTTTTGGGAGAGTATAAATTGGTTCAATACTTTAGAAGGCAATTGGCAAAAATCTATCTGCATGAATACCCCTTGCATGGGCCCCAGCAAGAACCGAACTAGGGGCACATCCCAGGATTAGGCTCATTAGCATTTTCAACACCGATCTAATATCTAGCAGACAAACTAATTTTTTTCATATTTAAAAAGAGAACTAGGGGGATGCCAGGAAGGCTCAGCAGATTAAGGGCTCACTTTGAAGCCCTGGAGTAAGAGGATCGAATCCCAGCCCCAGCCCGTGCAGACCCATATACTAAACTGGGATGTGCCCCTAGTTCAGTTCTTGTCAGGCCCCATGTAGGAAGCCTCTGGCCTGTTGCCTGCCCTGAGCAGTCCTGTGCCCACCCTGTGGAATGAAACCAAATCAAAAGCTGATGACATACAACTATGGAGACTGCTCTGGGCACTTAACCCACTGGGCCATCCTGGCTTCCACTGAACAAAAATCTTAAAGTAAAACTTAAAACTTTTGGGAAGAATGTAGACTACAAACACCAGTGCACCATTAGTGGGAAGCATAAACTGGTACCATCATTTTTGTAGAGCAAGTCAGTGATAGGTTAAGGTTGTGTATGTAACCCTGAGAGAGCAGTATGCAAACTTTTTATCCATGATCCAAAGTAAGAAATATATTTTACATCTCAATTCAATATAAATACATCCCCCCCCAAAAGTTCTACAAAACACTACCCTTACTACATGCCTTATACTAATATTTTCTCTTCTGTCCTATTCTAATATCTTCTATTCTACTATTTTTGCTTTTAACACATGCTGCCCACAATTTTGTTGTTGTTGTTAAATCTATTGGGGGTGACATTAATTGGTATCAATTACCTTGTTTCCAGCTGTACAATTCTACATTACATTGTCTATACTGCAGCCCACAATTTGAAAAGCATTTCTCTAGAGAAGCTTTCCTTTTGTATATGCAGAACATTCAATATTGTTTATAAAAGTGAACAGTCAATTAAGCTGGAAACCAAAATGTGTATCAACAGGGGATTAGTTAAACTGTGGAACATTAATTTGAAAGAATTCTAAAAAGCAATCTTGAGTAATTCAGGACTACATATGTCAGCATGGATCAATCTTAAAAACAAAAACATCATGAAGCAAAAAAACTAAGGGGATGCCGGATGGCTCAGCAGGATGAGCACTCGTCTTGCAGCCCCAATGTCAGAGGATCAAATCCCAGCCCCAGCCCAATGCAGCCCCATATGCTGAATTGGGTGTGCCCTAGGTTTGGTTCTTACTGGGGCAGGTTCCATGTGGGAGGCCCCCCAGCCCGGCTCCAGCCCCATGCTTACCTGTGGAATGAAACTATTTAGAAAACCAATAATGTGCAACTATTGAGACTGCTCTGGGCCCTCCCCCTTCTCTGTCTGTCTGTCTGTCTCTCTCTGTCAAAAACAATAAAAATAAATCTTTAAAAAAACTGTTACAGGTGAAGCCGGGATGGCTCAGTGGGTTAAGCGCTCACTTTGCAGCGCCGGGGACCGGGGATCGAATCCCGGCCCCAGCCCGTGCGGAACCATGTGCTGAACTGGGAGCTCCCCCAGTTCAGTTCTCTCTCTGTATCTCTCTCTCTCTGTCAAAAATAAATAAAAATATATTTAAAAAAAAATAAAAAAGAAATCCAGAGCTGAGGAGTCTGTGTAAGCAAATTTAGGGAAAGCCGGGACAGCTCAGCGGGTTGAGCTCTCGCTTTGAGGCCCCGAGGACCAAGGATCGAATCCCGGCTCCGGCCCAGGCAGGACCCACGTGCTGAACTGGGGAGTTCCCACAGTTCAGTTCTCTAGCTATCTCTGTCTCTGTCTCTCTCTCTATCTGTCAAAAGTAAAATAAAAATAAATATGCACTGAAGATAAAATAATTACTCTCTATAAATATAAAAAAAAGATATAAAAAACAAAACAAAACTGTTACACGAGAATAAACAACTAGAAACCATGCCAAACAGTTTTATCTATTGCTTATGGATGAATACACACATGAACTAGTGAACATCACCACTAGAATGTAATCTCCTTAAGGGCAGGGAATTCTGTTTATGTTGTTTGTTGCTGTGAATAGTGGCTGGCACGTAGTAAAGTTTATTTGTTAATAATCGTTTTGAAGTTCTAGCCCATGCAATTACACAACAAAACGATGATTTTACATTCTTTGTAGATGCTACAAATATGTTTAACTATAGTGAGAAGTCCTAGAAATGTGGTCCTCAAACTTTGCACTCCAAAATCACCTTGAAGGCTGATTTGGACTAAAATAGCTTCTGATTCAGTATGTCTAGGATAGAATTTCAGAGTCTGCACTTCTAACGATAACCAGGTGATGCTAGTTATGCTGGTCTAAGGCCCACACTTGATAACCACTGCCGTAGAAATTAGAAAAGTCATCCCTCTGAAATCTAGTTGAGTAAAAATTAATACACATCAGAAGAAATTAAGTAATTTCAGAAATTACCTTGAAGCCTTACTGCTCAAAATGTGACTGGCATTATCTATGATGCTTGAGAGAAATTCAGTCTCAAGCCTCACCCCAGGCCTACTAAATTCAAATTCGCAGTTTCTCAAAATCTTCAGGCGACTCATATGCTCATTAAAGTTTGAGAAGCTGCCTTAAAACAGTCCATCCTAAAACTGGAGGTACAGCAAAGCCATATGACAAGCTGTTAAAAGTAGTGTCAAAATGCAACCCAAATTTACGGAACCCTTGGTGAAGCTCAGTGCTCTGTATTTTTATCTTTCTTCCCAGGCAACTCTGATGTGCAGCCAAATTTGAAAACTACCTCTTTACAGAAATTGGATATTCCCCCAACCAAGCAGAGTGACTTGTGTGGAAACTCAAGCAACAGAACTAAGAGGGAGCGTCAGGAGGCATGATTAGAATAGAACTGATGTGAAAGGAAGCTGAAGCCTAATCAGAGACATTAATAAGCCTACAAAAAGAAAATGCTAAGGACAGAAAGAGGTCTGCATGAATTCTAGGGGGGAAAAGAGAACCAAAGAGCAAGAATTTGTCAATGAATTTCCAGCATACTCCAGGTTAAGAGAGACAATTTCTTGACTGAGTAACAAAGATTCTGGCCCACCTAACAGGTTATTACTTTAACAAAAGAATTGTTACTATGTATAGATATTTTATTTAAATGACCTGGCAGGTGTAGAGGCAAAACTTTCCATCTTTTGTATTCCACAATAGAAAGAAGTCTACTTAATAGGGTCTACAGGGATGCTCTATTTTCTAAACTCTTTGGAAGAATAGGTCAATCAATACTCACCATGTTAACTATGGCTTGAGGTTCTTTTCAGCATGCCTGAGTTTTTAAAATTTATTTTTATTGTTTTTGAGAGAGAGAGAGAGAGATACAAAGACAGAGAGAAGGGGGAGGGCTCAAAACAATCTCCATAGTTGCACATCATGGGTTATTCCACATAGTTTCATTCCACAGGTGGGTGAGGGGTTGCACAGGGCAGGAACAGGGCTGGGTTGAGAACCGAACTGGTCACTCCCCAGTTCAGCATGTGGGTCCACATGGGCCGGGGCTGGGATTCGATCCTCAGTCCCTGGGGCTGCAAAGTGAGCACTTAACCCACTGAGCCATCCCAGTTTCCCCCTGAGTTGTTTTTTATTTTTGTAGTTTTTTAAAAAGTTTTTATTTATTTATTTTATTAATTTTTTGACAGAGAGAGAGAGATACAGAGACAGAGACAGAGAGAGGGAACCGAACTGGGGAACTCCCCAGTTCAGCACATGGCTCCACACGGGCCGGGGCCGGGACTCAATCCTCGGTCCCCGGCGCTGCAAAGTGAGTGCTCAACCCACTGAGCCATCCCGGCTTCCCCTCACCTGAGTTTTTAAAGTACACACTGTGGGTACAATCTGTATTTGTTAATAATAAAACTTCTCTACATTTTAAGCAAATATTGCCTTAATCTGCTGAAGTTGCAAGAAATCCTAGACCTTTTCCAAGGTCCTGATCAAATGTCACCCCTACCATCCTCTCCTGTGCTTCCTGGTACTGTGCTTCTCTGAAACTATAAAGCTCTCCATTATAGAATGAGCATATTTCTATTATAAGCAAATTACTATAGTGGCTCCAGATCATTTTCTAACTTCTTCAGAGTTCAGATCATGTGTTAGTTATTATAGTTACTAAAAGATATTTATTCAACTGACAACACCCAAAAGCAGAGCTACCTGCAGAGTGTGGAGGTCCAGGATTGAGGTCATGCCAAGAGTAAAGCCCAGATACTGTTGTAGATTTTTCAGTTGGGCCTATAAATTTTATTGTAGTAATTCTAAGAATATTTAGAGTGTTTTCAGACTTCCAGACCCCAGAACTCTATTTACAATGTGTGTTTTGAGAGGAAAAAAAGTAATATTGTCCCCCTATTTCTTAATTGGTATCTGAGAGAAAGAAGGAAACTCAGTATTGATACAGGGAGTAAAGGGAGATCACTTCCAACAGGAGCTAACACACTAGATCTAATAAAATCTAATTCGTTAATCTACTGTTATACATACATAAACTATGAACGGCATAAAAAGTTAAATCATCTTTGATACCTTTATTAGTCATCTTTTTAAAATTATGAAACTGACTTGTCAAAAGTAACAAGGACCTGAGGGTAGGGGGGGAGGTGGGGAGGAGTAGAGAGGGGGAATCAAACACATGGTGATAGAAAGTGAGCTGATTCTGGGTGGTGAGAACATAATTCGATATACAGACAACATAATGTAGAATTGTACACCTGGAAACAATGTAATTGATATCAATTAATGTCACCCCAATAAATTTAACAAACAAAAAAAAGTAACAAGGATTCCTCCTTTGATCTGGAATAGTATCCCAATCTAGTTTTAAAGTAATTACTCACAAGATTGTGTTCTTCCAGCGAGTACATTTATCTCCATTTCTTATCCTCTCCTGGCAATAATATTATGGAAAATTAGGAGCAAACTTTCACAGAGGGAATCCTATATGCCAGAAATTGTGCTAAGCACATTAAGTCATTATCTCAATTTATTTTCAGATCAACCCTATGAAGTAGGCACTATTACTATCTCCTTTAAAAAATGCATATAGGGATGCTGGGATAGCTCAGCAGATTGGGCACTTGCTTTGCAAACACAAGGTCCAGGGGTCAAATCCCAGCCCAGACCCATGCAAACCCATATGCTGAACTGCAGAGTAACTGGTAACCACTGGGATGGTGGCAATGGTTCTTGCCTCCCATGCAAGAGGCCCCTTGTTTGGTTCCCGCTCCCCGCATGGCCCCACATCTACCTGTGTGGAATGCAACTATGTCACAACTAATTATTGTACAACTATGGAGACTGCTCTGGGCCCTCCCTTCTCTCTCTCTGTCTCCCTCTCACCTTTTCTCAAACAATAAAATAAATCTTTAAAAGCAGGTATGTGCACATGATTCATGTTTGCAGATGATACAATTTTATTCCTAGGAAAATCCAACCCAGTCAATAAATAAGCTATTAGAAACTATTAGTAAAAAGAGAAAGTGGTTAAATACAAAATTAACTTTTAAAATCCATGAGCACTCCACCAGAAGCTCCATGAGAGCAGACTTTTATAGACAAGTTCTCTAAAGATATAGTAAGACTTTATGGTATAAGTGAAAAGATTTACAAAACCAATTATACATTATCCAATTTTATAAAAAAATGTTTCTACATATGAGTACTCACTCATATGAATACACACACATTTACATAAAGATGGTAATCCAAGGAGAGTAACTAAAATATTCTGAGTTTTCTAAATTTTCTATTTTCTTTCCTGATAAGAAGAAAGCCCCACCCCCACCCCACCCAAAATTAAAGTTCTTACTAGATTTTCAGAAGTGTTATTTTTAACACGTTGCGTACGGCGGGGTTTAAAACCCTCATACCCCTCTGTTCCGGCAGGTATTAAATGAGACCACGTTGAAATGAACTCTTCTCTTTAAAATGCTATTGCTTCCATATTATTTATAACTTTTCAATGAAATTTTTTGTACTTACTCACGTAAATTTATCCATTGATAATATTTGCTCGTTATATATCAACCAAACCTCATTAATTAAATAAATCTTGCAAAAAATAAAAGATCAAGTGTAAAAACGAGAATTCTCGTTACCCATCCTTAACGCATGGCTCAGAAAAAACGAAGATTCTCGTGTTCCATATGCAATGTGTTAAAATGTAAAGCTCTTTTCCTAATTATCCATATCACAGATTAATTAATGTCAAGAGCTCAAAAGGGGATTGGTAAACCATGGCTCACCAGAGCCTGTTTTTGTAGATAAAGTTCTATCCTAATACAACTGTGCACATTTGTTTATTATTGTCTACAGCTGCTTTCATGATACAATGGCAGTGTTGAGTAGTACCAGCAGAGACAATCTGGCCCTCAAATCCGAAAATATTTATTATTTGTCACTTTTAAGAGAAAGTCTGCCATGCCAATCTCTTGATGAGTAAACTGAGGCCCATAGAGAAATGATTTCTCGGGAAAGCCGGGACGGCTCAGCGGGTTGAGCGCTTGCTTTGAGGCCATGAGGACCGAGGATCGAATCCCGGCTCCGGCCCAGGCAGGACCCACGTGCTGAACTGGGGAGTTCCCACAGTTTGGTTCTCTAACTGTCTCTGTCTCTGTCTCTCTCTCTATCTGTCAAAAAGTAAAATAGAAATAACTATGCACTGAA
>PVKE010050228.1:0-11011 GCA_004027555.1 Craseonycteris thonglongyai | reverse complement strand
GAACATGGAATGTTTTTCCATTTCTTTGTGTCCTCTTTAATTTCTTTTAAGAGTGTCTTATTGTTTTCTGTGTATAAGTCCTTCACGGTTTTTGATAGATTTATACCTAGGTATTTCATTTTTTTTGTTTGCAATGGCAAAGGGAATGGATCTTCTCATCTCTCTTTCTGAAGTTTCATTGTTGGCATACAAAAATGCAGTTGATTTTGGGACATTGATTTTGTAGCCTGCAACTTTACTGTATTTGTCTATTATTTGTCATAAATTTCTGATAGAGTCTTTAGAGTTTTCTACATACAGGATCATGTCATCTGCAAAGAGTGACAGTTTAACTTCTTCTTTCCCGAATCTAATACCTTTTATTGCTTTCTCTTGTCTGATTGCTCTGGCTAGAACTTCTAGTACTATGTTGAACAGCAGTGGTGACAGGGGCATCCCTGTCTTGTTCCTGATTTTAGGAAAATAGGCTTCAGCTTTTCCCCATTCAGTGTAATATTTGCTGAGGGTTTGTCATATATGGCCTTTATTATGTTGAGGTACTTTCCTTCAATTCCTTGAAGGACAGAATTTTAAATAGTAAATAAGTTGCTTAATCTTTTCCTTAATGGCTGGTGTTTTTAATCTCCTAACTCTTATCATTTTTTTAAAGATTTGTTTTATTGTTTTTGACAGAGACAGAGAGACAGAGAAGAAGGGAGGGCCCAGAGCAGTCTCCATAGTTGTATGTCATCAGTTTTCAACATGGTTTTGTTCCACACAGGTGGGTGGGGGTTGTACAAGGTGGGACTTGGGCTGGGGGCCTCCCACATGGGAGACCCAATCCCTTGAGCCTGTGGCCAAACCGGGGGGGGGTGAGAACCAAACTGGGGGCCTGGGGAACACATGCCAGTTCAGCATATGGGTCCACCCAGGCCAGAGCTGGGATTTGAACCTCCGTCCCCGGGGCTGCAAAGTGAGTGCTCAATCCACTAAGCCATCCCGCCATCCCCCCACCCTCCGGGCCCTTATTATTTTTTAAAAAATATTTCTTTAAAGATTAACTTTATTGTTTTTGATAGAAACAGACAGTTGTAAAAGATGAGAGAGAATAGAGTCATTTCTGCCTGTCACTGCTGCTTTTTCCATTTGAACAGGCAAGATTCAGAAATGAGCAAACGTTAATGTAAAAGAATAAAAACCAATGTGAAATGCTCTGACAGGAACTCCTGTGTGATGTTTTGTTCTGTAGTTTGGATGAGACTCAAAACTGTTTCAAATTACCATTTCTGGTTTGGAATCTTTTGTCCATTTTAGCTCACTTATCTTATTTTCTAACTCAAAAAGTACTGTGGAAATCTATTGCTATTCAAAAATTCAGAAATTAAATATTTCACCTTTTCACCTGAAAAGATTTGAGTATAAAATAAAATATGGCAAGGCATCTTTCCTCCTTTAGAGGCACAAGTGAATTTGCTTTGGTGTTTATAGATTTTTTTCATAACCTGTGATTCATGTTCAAAGAGAAAGCAGCAGCCCACAGAGATTTGCTCACATGAAAAGTGCACTTATTATATTAACTCAATTAGATTCACATTAGAATTTGTTCTTTATGTGGAGAAAACCAAACAATAGTGCATAAAATCACTATAATTTGAGATTCTGAGCAGCATCCTGGATTTGAAAATGACTCACAGAAAAATGATGAGAAACCCACAGATCACAAATTAAGACAAATATATAATCTCTATTTTTCTTCCAATATGGTGATGCAACAAGATATGAATAGTAGCCGTAGAAATAGTGACTAGTTAAAGCTGTTTGTGACATAGACAACAAGTAGGGAAGAAATGGCCCACAATTCATGATTCAACTGGCAAGAGTTTGAAACACATTGCCAAGTGAAAGTGAGGGTTTTAAATCGTCATTAAATTGGACTGAATTATTTCTTATTTACTCATTTCCCTCAAAATTTACAGACCTACATTTACATTATCAATGGCAAATAATAAATTTGAAGGAGAGTGATAACACATTCATTGCATATATAAGCAATGTATACATATATGTACATATTAGTATTTATATATTATATATACATGTGTGTTATATATACACATATTACATTTATATGCATATACATATATCTGTGCATTTTTCTTATTGTCCTCTCTTCTGAATACACTATGAGGACACATTGTTCTGGCAAACCCCAGTACTGAGATAAGATATACATGGAATTCCATAGTCATCATTTTATTCAAGTTTTGTTGTCTTTTCTCTCCCTAGGAAATTTCTGGTGGAATTAAATATGCAAACCCAGAATACTAAAAAATGGCTGGTCAGAAATAAATGGCCACAATAAAACCATTCTACTGATGAACTCTGACTTCCTTAAATGAAAACAAGAGAGTTGCATTAACGTATTGGCTTTGCAATTGCTTCACAAATTAAAAACGCTTCTTTATTTTCTCTCTAGCAGATCTGAAACTTCTGCATCTCTGGTATCTAGATCAGTTTGCTGAATGAAATGAGTACAGGCAGACTCTGAGGTAGCTCTGTCCAGAGCTATGACAAGAAAGAAGTGATCATCCTTTTACCCCACATGAAAATACCCGTTCTAAAATTTGCTGATTCATGTCAATGATAATGATTACTATGGGGGGAGCTACATGCCCCCAATACATATGTCAAAGTCCTAACCCCTAGTGCCTATGAATGTGACCTTATTTGGAAATAGGGTCTTTGCAAATGTAAATCATTAAAATCATACTGGAGTAGGTCCTTAATCCCCTATGATTGGCATCCTTATAAGACAAGGTGGCAGAACCCAGACTCAAAAGGAAGGTGGCCATCAGAAGCCAGAGGCAGAGGTTGGACTTATGCTGCCACACGTCACAGAACACCTGGAGGTAGCACAAGCTAGAAGAGGCAAGAAAGGATGTTCCCCTAGAGGCTGGCTTTGAAAAAAACACATTCCTCTTATGGTAGCTCCTTGTTTTCAGACTTCTCACCTCTAGAACTGTAAGAAAACAAATTTTGGTTGTTTTAATGCACCTTGTTGTAGTACTTTGTTATAGCACTCCTAGGAAAAGAATGCAATGGTTATTATAATAGTATTAACAACAGCAATACCCCACATATTGTTTATGTGCCAGTAAGAATTCCAAGGGCTTTACATGTATTAACGCATTGGTCTTATGGTCGTTACTATTTCTTACTCATTTTATAGAGGAGGAAGCAGACATGGACGTCAAATCCTGATGGAGATATGCAATAGGGAAATTTGTTTTTATCTAAATAAAACAAGCCATCTACACAGCCTTCAAGAAGAGTGGGAGTCTATCCAGCACAGGCCTCTTGGACTGGGTGTGGGCCGGGGTGTCAGGAGACATGGCCTCTGGCCTTGACTTTGCTGTCAACTAGCCTGCAGTGCCTCTTGGGCGTCCCTTTCCTTGTCTGTAAAACCAGGGAGATAGGGTGTTCTCAGAGGTGTCTCCCAGCCATGAAACTTATGACTCAAGTAACCAAATCACGGTGACTTGCTAGGGGCTGAGGAGTGCCCTGAAGTTGGGGTTGCACACTCCGCGAGACTGGCTGTACAAATTCTCAAGACACAGATCTGGTTTTCTGCTCAGACCCATGGGCTAGTGCCCAGACGAGGCCTGGCCATCTGGTCCCAGAGCCTGAGGAGTCAGCAGGACCCTGTGATGCTGGTGACCCTGCACTGGCCAGGGGAGGCGGCGCTCTCTCCTTCACTATGCGGCCTCGGGTAAGCAGCTACTCTCTCAGCTCGCTGCGTGGGGGGAAGTTCGTATGGCTTCAGGGGGCAGAGATTTGTTCCCCAGGGAGCAGCAAGCACAGAAGGCCAGGTGTGAGCATGCCTGCAAAGCTTCTTGATCAGGAGAATTCTTTTGAAAACAATGGCCATTCAACTTCTTCATTTCTTTCTAACCTATAGCATCACTCAAGGTTCACAAAGCACTAACAGAGGAAGTCGGGCCAGTCATGGCCACACCTCCTGGTAATGCCCACTTCATCTCCTACCCAAACTACTGCGCTAGACAGACAATCCTCAAATGTAGAAAATACACCTCAGGTTCGTCACCACAGGCTGAGTGGCAATGCTGCACCCTTTCGTCTGGGATAAGCTGCTGTGAACTCCTCCTCCCATTGGGTCAACCTTGCTGAAGCTTCAAAAACTCTAACACTAAAATGAAAATAAATGAATGCAATTAAAAAAGAAAGGAAGCTCCACCACCATCTGCTCTGTACCCTGACCCTGTATACAGTTAGAGTACATAAACCAGTGTTCTAAAGGGGGTGGCATCAGTCAGTAACAGGCATCTTGGGACATAAACTAGACATGACAAAACCTGCTTGTCGTATCCAGTTATTTGGTTCAGCAGGTAACTTTTAAGACTCTCCACGGGAATGAAGTCTGAGGCATAGCTCTGTTCTCTTGCCTGGCTATGTAAAAACATCAGAACCCATTTGTACAGCACTTCTCGAGCTTTCCAGAGGGTGGAGGACATAATCATGTGAGCTCTAGCGTCAGACTGCCTGCCTGAGAATCCAGCTCTACCGCTTACTAGTCCCAGGACCTTGAAAGTTACTTACCGGTAACTTCTCTGGGCCTCGGTTTCCATACCTGTAAAATGGAGTACAGAAGGACTTCCTTTGTTATGGGTGTTATAGGTTGAATTTCGTCCCTCCAAAGTTCAGATATTGAAATCCTAACCCCCCAGTACCTCAAAATGTGATCTTATTTGGAATCAGGATCATTGCAGATGTAAGTCATTAAGATAAGTTTCCATTGGAGCAAGTAGGCCCTTAATCCAATCTGACTAAATGCCCTTATAAAAAGAACACCATGTGAATAGATATATACACAGAGGAAAGATGATGTTAAGAGGTACAGGGAGAAGACAGCCATCTACAAGCCAAGGAGACAGGCCTGGAACTGATGCTTCAATCACAGCCCTCAGAAGGAACCACCCCTGCTGACATCTTGATTTAGAACTTTTAAGCTTCCAGAACTGTGAGGCCCAAAACTGTTGCCTAAGCCACTTTATGGTGCATTGTTATGGCAGGCCTAGCAAACAGATACGACGGGATATTAGTGAGGTCTCGAGGAGCTACTACACAGAAGGCACTTAACACGTGGTTCCTGGTACTACATGAGCTGCACAACTTAAAGCTGTTGTTGCTGTTACTATTGTTGTTGTTGTTATTGACATGCTAGACTGCTAGTAAGTGCAGCAATGAGGCACCTATGTGGATCTTTCAGACGCCAGCCCCAAAGAAGCTTCAGAATATTTCCTGTTGTCCAGTTGATAAGATTCCTTTCTCTAGCTCTTCTCACACCTTTTGCTGTGAATTTACCTTAGTTTTTACTTAAAAATTGATTTATGTCCACTAAAGAAAAATTTAATTTTCAGGAAGAATAAGAACAGAAAAGCAAACTTCTTTAATTGCTCACTTCTCAGGGGCAACCAATTTTGCCATATTTCTTTCCAGTTTTTTGATGTTTTCTTACATAATTGGCTTTTTTTCTCTCCAGACACACAGGTACAATGTAGCCCTCTGTTTTTAGTTAGCGTCATATCATAGCATTTCCATGCCAATCAGATGTTTCATAAGCACAGCTTTTTAAAAAAAGTTATTTTATCATTTTTGACAGAGACAGAGAGAGACAGAGAGAGAGAGAGACAGAGAGAGATAGAGAGAAGGAGAAGGACCCAGAGCAGTCTCCATAGTTGTATGTCATCAGTTTTTGACATAGTTTTGCTCCACACAGGTGAGCAGTGGCCATGCAGGGTGGGAACTGGGTTGGGGGCCTCCTGCATAGGAGGCATGACCCCTCGAGCCAGGGGCCAAACCAGGGGGCGGGAACTGAACTGGAGGCCTCTCACGTGGGAAGCACATCCCAGTTCAGCATATGGGTCCACACAGGCTGGAGCTAGGATTTGATCTTTGGGGCTGCAAAGCGAGTGCTTAACCTGCTGAGCCTTCTCAGCTTCCCCAAGCAAAACTTTTAATATCACCTAACTGTTTATCTTATGCATATACATAATTTATTTTTACTTTCTCCTATTGTCTGTTATTTGTTTACCATGAATCTTTCACCTTCCAAACGGCTTTCTTCTTGTGCTTGAAGTTAGTATCTTAAAAACTGATTTTTTTTCTTCTCACATCTCACTGTTCTCCCAATGATGTATTTCATTCCTTCTCCTCATCCTTTTTCTCCCAATCTCAGCTTTTATAAATTTACATTTGTAACATTTTTTTTATTACTACCACTCTTGCATCTAAAGAGAGTTGTCTCACATAGTTCATCTTATTTGGTGTCCACAATAACTCTCCAGTATAAGCAGGGGATATGGAACTACAATGTGGAGAAGGGATTGTCTAAGGTCACTTAACCCAAAAGATCCTCATTCAGTGTCTACACAAGATCACGCTATATGATTGTTCTTTTAGATACCTGAAACACATTGGTTTAGGAAAATAGCTTTTCATTGCTCATAATAACTGCATGGCTCATGCATCTCTCACTTAGCAAAGGTTATAGGTTCTTCCAAGAGTTTTAAAAATAAGGAAAAAACAAAATAATTGGCACAGATAACTTACGGTATTTAGCAAAGGCTTTAAATGGGACTAAAGTAGTTAGTTATGTGTGGTTTTTCATACCTTATCAGCAAGTATTATTCTGGCCTTAACACAGAATTCCCCACTGTGCTTCGAACTGACCTGCACCCTTTTTAAATAAGAACTAATTTGTTAATAAGTATTGAGGACTGTCTCCTGTGACATGCAGCTATATAAGTTTTCTCCCTGAAGTAAAATAATATACCCATTAATCATCCCTTAGCCCCACCTTTCCAGGTTTAACAAGCAGCTTTGCTCAATTATGAGGTCAGATTTCCCCTTTGTGCAGGTCCTTGGGGAACCAATGGGCTCCCCAGGGATGTGAAGATGACCATGTGACCTGGGACTTTCTCTCCCTGATGGTCTCCTCAAGACAACATCATCGCAGCATTTTCTATTTCCTTTTGTCAAAGAAAAATGTGAAACATCTTAATCTATGTCTAACTAATGATTAAACCTTTACTGCTCCACTTTGATTTGATCAGATTTGCAGGACAATGTTTTCAAAGCCACAACTTATTTCACTAGCTAGAATAATTGTAGTATTAATATTTTCTATAACAGCAAACATTTTTATAGTGCGTATCATGTGCCAGGCACTGTTCTGAGTAGTTTGCATTAATTTATTTAATCCTCACAACAACCCTATAAGGTAGACTCAATTGTTGGCCAATTTTACAGATTGGCAAACTCGGGTACAAAGTTATTAGCCTTGCCCTCAATTCCACAGACAGCAAGAACCTGAGAGAGGACTTGGAGAAGGCCGTCCAGCTTCAGGTTGTGCTCAAACTCACTGCATTACTCAGACCTCTTGGGTACCGTGCTACTCTCTTTATACACATCATCTTATTTAATCTTCACACGATGTAAGGTATATTATTACCTCCTTCTTACAGCTGAGAAAAATAGGGCTCAGTGGGGTTAAGCTTCTTGCTTGGATCTCACATTGGTAAGCCCAGAGAGAAGACACTGATTTACCTTCCTATGTCTCTGGTAATGAAGCCATTGACCCAGTAGTGAGATGTCTCAGAAAATGACCTGAATGCTGATCATAGGACCTTCCTAGAAATAAAGAGGTGCAGCCAATAAACAAGGTCTGAGTAAGACTGCTGTGGCAGTGCTTGTGCTGCTGCATTTCTCCCTAGGAAGAGAGCTTGCACCACTACCACACAACGCTGCGTTAAGTCCCCAGGGAGCTGGGAGGTTAGGGGGCATGGATGTGCATCTGCAAATAGACACTTGTGGATGGGCTATTGTTTTCAGATTCAGTAGAAAGAAAAAAGCAATGGTGAGGCAGTGTCAGAGAGAGATGTTTTGACCTTGAACCTAGGCAGGATGTAAAATTACATCTAATCACTCACTGAATAAAAGCCATTCTTCTAAGAGGCCCAATTTTACACGTTTATTTCAATAGACATCTTGCCCTTCTGGAAAAACTAGCCTGGCTTTCAAATCATGTTAAGTTTGTGTATTAGTGCAATGGGGAGGTTAATTTGGAAGGTAATGAGACCTTCAAAGGAAACGAGAACCATTAACTGAGGCACAATGAAAGCATGGAGTTGCTGGTAGAGAAAATTTATATTTGGGGAGCTATTGAATCAGGGGCAGGATACACAGATGAAGAGATCAAGAGTGAGGGGTGATTCCTGAGCTTGGTAACAGGAACACGAGATTCTTAAGCACAGAGATTTCTTTTAAAGGCCACTTTACAAATTGAGGTTACAGATTATTTTTCCATTAATATCAGGGAGGGTTTTATATGACAACTTATCTGTCACAGCTGGAAACACATTTTTTCCAAAGCACAGATCCTTGGTTGTTTTATTGCATTCTGCAGGGTATTATTGTCAGTAACAAACCAGCTTTCTTTCTGAGCCGATTGGGACCTGGGCCTGGATTGTGGTTTCATACACCTTCATTGGACAAGCAGATGGCTTGAAATTCAATTTTATAATTTCCTTTCTATAAGATTTCCTCCCCAGACAGCCCATATTTTCCACTCCAAGTAGGAACCATTCTTAGCCAGAAATATTAAATGTTGAACACTTCAGAACTGAATCATATTCCATGCCTGCACATGGTTGTTTGCCCCTGTCTGAGTGCTCTGTCACTGGGAACTGACCTCATATCCATGTGTGGCTCTTCACTGGATGAATGACAGTATAATACAAAACTCTCAGGTGAACGTACGTCCTTGGGCTTCTACAAAGGAGCAACAGAATAACAAGAACAAAATCTTCTAGTTGTGTACAGACTGCACTCCAAATCAGCTGGACACTGACATAAAGTCCAAACTGATTGGAGAGGCCCGTATCGCTGTCAGCTGACCTGTGGTTTCTACTTTTACAGGGTCTGGTCGGCTGCTTGACAAATGTGACTGAATGTTGAGCACAGAGTGAGGAAGCCAGGAGTCTGATACAAGTCTTCTGAAGAATGCGCTGGCCACTCAAGTTGCAAGTTTTAAGAATACTGATTGGGGAAGCCGGGATGGCTCAGTGGCTTAAGCGCTCACTTTGCAGCGCCGGGGACCAGGGATCGAATCCCGGCCCCGGCCCGTGTGGAACCATATGCTGAACTGGGAGCTCCCCTAGTTCAGTTCTCTCTCTGTCTCTGTCTCTCTGTCTGTCTCTCTCTCTCTCTCTGTGTCAAAAATAAATAAATAAATTAATTAATTAAAAAAAGAATACTGATTACTTAGAAACATAGGGTGGGTTCAGGGGCACAATCCAGAATGCCACATCTCATGGAGTCATAGCATTGGAAGGGATTATAAGAGGTCTTTTTGTGTTCATCCTTACCTTGGAAGGTAGCGTTCAAAGCATCCAAGGAGACAGTTTTATCCATTTCATCTAATTCCATGAAATTAACCACCAGGCTTTTAACTCCTATGGTTTATGGCCAGTGAAATTGTGTCTCATGATTAGCAAACGTAACATCATCTTGTTCCAACTAGATTTTTCCCAAATAAAATGAACCTGACCTACACAGATGGTCTGTGCATTCTCCTACCTAGGTGTCAACCTCAGAGAGCCAGGTACAAATCCACCATGTAGACCCACATCATGTGATCGTCCTTACCAGTACAGACCTGCCTCCAGTTATTAAAGGCACAGACTCCACTTGCTTTATTGGCCATCTGCCTAGAGTCCTACTCAAACCTGTACCACTTGGGCCACCCGAGGTTTCCTTTGCCTCCCCATTGCCACCTGTTGGGCCCCAGGAAGTCCCTTCCAACCTTAATGACAAGATCCTTACCAGAGGAAATTTCACAGTTCCTTAGTGTCACCTATGTGCCAGAACTTACTAGACATTTTGTTTAGGTAATGTCATTTAATAACAATTTAATAGTGATAATAATAATGAGATACTGCATGGAAAAAGGCAGACTTCAGAGTCAGATGTGGGTTTAAATCTAAGATTTGTTACTTTCTAACTGTAAGACCTTGAGCAAGTTCATTAATCTAAATCTCACATGTGAAATAAGGGTAACTGTGTTATGTGACAACTGAATGAGATGAGATAGTGTATAAAAAAACCCTTAGCAAGTGCCCAGCTCACAGTAGGTACTCAATAACTGGTGAAAACCGAGTATTAAAAAGTCTGTTAAAACTGAGATTTAAAACTCTTTCAAATCTCCAACAGTAAAGTAAACCACAGACTGGGTAATGAGGATGTGTCAGTGCAGCAAATGTACTGCTCTAGTGATTGTACTACTCTGAGATCAGTAAGGCATTTTTCCTCATTAGGAGCCTTTCGACTAAGTCCTTCCATGATACTGGACAGAGCAAGAAAGTCTGTCGATTCACTTGAGCAATACTGCACTTGGAGGATGAGACTTCCAAGTTCGTCTCCTCTTCCCATTGTCTTATCTTCCTTGTCCCTTGTAAGTTATGTCACTGTCTGAACACAGTTCCTCTAACTTTGGGTTGGGGGACTTATCCTTCTCTTCTGAAGCAGATAGAAAATAGCTCAGTCATATGCCAAGACCCAGCCTCAAGGGAAATGGCCAAGAATCTGTCACTTCATTACATTCCTAGTTTCTTCTCTTTAAGATCCAAGGTTTAGTGGGTCAGATGGTTGCTCCCCAATGGCTGACACCTAAGATATTGATTACCGTATTTTCCGGCGTATAAGAAGACCAGGCGTATAAGACGACCCCCTAATTTTACAGTTAAAACATAGGTGTAGGCCTATATTCGCTGTATAAGACTACCCCCCACTTCTGAGGCAACACCAGTTCTTTTTTTAATTAAATTTTTAATGAATGACATTTTTCGAACATACCGTAATATACCGTACATTGATACGATAAATGGAAGGTCTCTTCACAAATGGCAATGCCATGAACTTGACCGAGAAACAAGAAATCCAAAAGAGAACATTA
>PVKE010050227.1:0-10961 GCA_004027555.1 Craseonycteris thonglongyai | reverse complement strand
ATCTCATTGTATCTATTATAACGAAGGAAACACAGTAACACAAGGTGTTGCTCATTGGCCGTCGGTAACCATGTATCCATATTGGTGAATCTATTATAATAACGAAGGAAACACAGTAACACAAGGTGTTACTCATTGGCTGTTAGTAACCATGTATCCATCTCACTGTATCTATTATAATGAAGGAAACACAGTAACATAAGGTGTTACTCATTGGCTGTTAGTAACCATGTATCCATCTCATTGTATCTATTATAATGAAGGAAACACAGTAACACAAGGTGTTGCTCATTGGCTGTTAGTAACCATGTATCCATCTCATTGTATCTATTATAATGAAGGAAACACAGTAACGCGAGGTGTTACTCATTGGCTGTTAGTAACAATGCATCCATCTCATTGTATCTATTATAATGAAGGAAACACAGTAACACAAGGTGTTACTCATTGGCTGTTAGTAACAATGTATCCATCTCATTGTATCTATTATAACGAAGGAAACACAGTAACACAAGGTGTTACTCATCAGGCTGTTAGTAACCATGTATCCATCTCATTGTATCTATTATAACGAAGGAAACACAGTAACACAAGGTGTTACTCATTGGCCGTCGGTAACCATGTATCCATATTGGTGAATCTATTATAATAACGAAGGAAACACAGTAACGCAAGGTGTTGCTCATTGGCCGTTAGTAACCATGTATCCATCTCACTGTATCCATTATAATGAAGGAAACACAGTAACACAAGGTGTTACTCATTGGCTGTTAGTAACCATGTATCCATCTCACTGTATCTATTATAACGAAGGAAACACAGTAACACAAGGTGTTGCTCATTGGCCGTTAGTAACAATGCATCCATCTCATTGTATCTATTATATTGAAGGAAACACAGTAACGCAAGGTGTTACTCATCAGGCTGTTAGTAACCATGTATCCATCTCACTGTATCCATTATAATGAAGGAAACACAGTAACACAAGGTGTTACTCATTGGCTGTTAGTAACCATGTATCCATCTCACTGTATCTATTATAATGAAGGAAACACAGTAACACAAGGTGTTACTCATTGGCTGTTAGTAACAATGTATCCATCTCATTGTATCTATTATAACGAAGGAAACACAGTAACACAAGGTGTTACTCATCAGGCCGTTAGTAACCATGTATCCATCTCACTGTATCTATTATAATGAAGGAAACACAGTAACACAAGGTGTTACTCATCAGGCTGTTAGTAACAATGCATCCATCTCATTGTATCCATTATAATAAAGGAAACACAGTAACACAAGGTGTTACTCATTGGCTGTTAGTAACCATGTATCCATCTCATTGTATCTATTATAACGAAGGAAACACAGTAACACAAGGTGTTACTCATCGAGGAAACGGGAGGGATCGCCAATAACAACATATCGATCCTGCTGTATCTGTTCATACAAACGAAGGAAACACAGTAACGCGAGGTGTTTCTCATTGGCTGTTAGCAACACTGTATCCGTGTTGATGTATCTATTATAATAACGAAGAAAATATAGTAACGCGAGGTGTTAATCATCGAGGAGACGGGAGAGACCGCCAATAACAACGTATCGATCCTGCTATATCCATTCTAACAAATGAATAAAACACAGTAACGCAAGGTGTTACTCATCCGGCCGTCAGTAACCATGTATCCGTATTGGTGAATCTATTATAATAACTAAGAAAATATAGTAACGCGAGGTGTTACTCATCGACGAAATGAGAGATCGCCAATAACAATGTATTGATCCTGCCGTATTTGTTCTAACGAATGAAGGAAACACAGTAACACAAGGTGTTACTCATCCGGCCGTCAGTAACCATGTATCCATATTGGTGAATCTATTATAATAACGAAGAAAATATAGTAACGCGAGGTGTTAATCATCGAGGAGACGGGAGAGACCGCCAATAACAACGTATCGATCCTGCTATATCCATTCTAACAAATGAAGAAAACACAGTAACACGAGGTGTTACTCATTGGCAGTAACCATGTATCCGTATTGGCGAATCTATTATAATAATGAAGAAAACAGGTACGCGAGGCGTTACTCATCGAGGAGACGGGAGAGACGCCAGTAACCACGTATCGACCCTGCCGTACCGGTTCTAACGGATGAAGGCAACGCCATGACACAAAGGTGTGCGTCACGGGGGCACCGGGCAGGGTTCCGTGGGAAGCCCGCACGAGCCCCTCCGTTTTACTACAAACCCAACGCCGCTCTGACACATCAAGCCTAGTCACGAAAAAGAAAGAAGAAAAAGCCGACGGACGTGGCCGCGCAGGCCGAGAGCCCTTCCCGGGGCCTGTGGCTTCTCCTCCCTCGTCGCCGCGGCTCCCGTTAATCCGGGGGGCGTCCGGGAGGCGCGAGGCCCCGCTCCCAACAAGGCCGCGTTGTCCGGCCGGCCCCGGGGCCAGATCCCACGCGTCAGGGTGATGGATGGCGGCTGACGGAGCGCCGGGCCCGGCCGTCGCCTCCTCAACAGGGGGAGGCCCGAAGGTGTTGCAGAGGGGCGGCCGGGGGTCCACGCGGGGTCCACGCGGGGTCCACGCGTGGCCGCCCGCCGGGAGTCCCGGGGCGCCGGCCGCGGGGAAATGTAATCTCGGGAGCCGCTCCATGAGACCAGCTGCTCCCGGCTCCTCCCAAATGAAAATTAAATTACGTTCGGGGAAAACTGTCGCGGGGACAGGGACGGGCTCCCCCCCGGCAGGACGGAGGGCGGGGACATGCCCAGCGCCCGGCCTCGGCGTGCAACGGCCGTCACGCGGGTGCGCGGACCGGGCCGGGTAAACGGGTACTTGTCGCACACACACGTCACCGCTCACGGTGGACAGAGTTACAGATGCTTGTCACACACACGTCCCAGCTCACACTGGAGACAAACTGTTACAAAGATGCTGTGACACACACGTCCCAGCTCACGCCAGATACAAATTGTTACAAAGATGCTTGTGACACACACGTCCCAGCTCACACTGGAGACAAAGTTACACATACGTGACACACAGATGTCACAGCTCACGCTGGAGACAAATTGTTACAAAGATGCTTCTCACACACACGTCACAGTTCACACTGGAGACAAAGTTTCAGATACTTGTGACACACATGTCACAGCTCACCCTGGAGACAAGTTGTTACGAAGATGCTTGTCACACACACGTCACAGCTCACGCTGGAGACAAATTGTTACAAAGATGCTTGTGACACACATGTCACAGCTCACGCCAGATACAATTGTTACAAAGATGCTTGTGACACACACATCCCAGCTCACACTGGAGACACAGTTACACATACGTGACACACAGACATCACAGCTCACGCTGGAGACAGAATTACAGATACTTGTCACACACACGTCGCAGCTCACGCTGGACACAGAGTTACAGATGCTTGTCACACACACGTCACAGCTCACGCTGGAGACAAATTGTTACAAAGATGCTTGTGACACACGTCACAGCTCACACTGGAGACAGTTACAGATACTTGTCACACACACGTCACAGCTCACGCTGGAGACAAAGTTACACATACGTGACACACAGACGTCACAGCTCATGCTGGAGACAGATTTACAGATGCTTGTGACACACACGTCACAGCTCACGCTGGAGACAAAGTTTCAGATACTTGTGACACACATGTCACAGCTCACGCTGGAGACAAAGTTTCAGATACTTGTGACACACATGTCACAGCTCACGCTGGAGACAAATTGTTACGAAGATGCTTGTCACACACACGTCACAGCTCACGCTGGAGACAAACCTACAGATACTTGTCACACACACACGTCACGGCTCACACCTGTTACAGAGAGACTTGCACCCACGTGGTCGGCCGGATGTCCCGGGACAGGCGACCCCACGACCTGGGGCCCCGGGAGGCCCAACGGGGCCGTGAGGGGCGGGCACGCACCCGGTGCCTCCCCCGTCGCACGCACACGCGTGGCCTGTTAGCTTGGGCGCGGAGGCGAGCGGGCCGGAACCCAGCTTCCCGGGAGCTCGCGCTTCGGTCGTGCTGCTGGGCTGCTCCCTTGTTCAGAGGGACGGGCGGGTCCTAAGCCACCGCCGGAAGCAAGTCCTCTCCGTTCACAGGCGGCTGTTTTTGGGGGGCTGAGGGCAGAACACCCTGCCAAGGAGGGGTGTCCCCGGGGCCGCACGGGAAGAGGAGTCGTCTTGGGCGCCCCCCGTAAAAGACACGCACACGAAGGAGACAGCGGATGAGCTGGAGACAGAAGAAAGGCCGCAGGTAAATGTTGCGGTTGAAGAATCGGTGTCGGGCCGGGGTCACCGCCGTCCTGGCCGCGTGAGGGCCGGGCGGGCTGGCTTGGAAGGCCGATGGCGCCTTTGTACAGACGATACAAACACCGTGCGGCATCACGCGGAATCGCCCACAAGTGGAAGCACCCGGGAGTGCCCACGGGGAGATGGACGGACCAGCAACCTGCGGGTCCCTCAGACCACGGAGCACGATGCAGCCCTGAAAAGGACGGACATGCAGGCCATGGAATACCACACAGCCCTGAAAAGGGCCGACATGCAGACCATAGAGCACTATGCAGCCCTGAAAAGGGCCGACGTTCAGACCATGGAGCATTACTCAGCCTTAAAAAGGGCTGATGTGCAGAGCACAGAATACTATGCAGCCCTGAAAAAGACCAACATCCAGACCATGGAATACAATGCAGCTGTAACAAGGACCAGCATTCAGACTATGGAGCATTATGCAGCCCTGAAAAGAATAGACACCCAGACCATGGAACACCACACAGCCCCAAAAAGGACCGACATCCAGACCATGGAGCACTATGCAGCCCTGAAAAAGGCTGACATGCAAACCACGGAGCACTACACAGCCCTGAAAAGGGCCGATGTTCAGACCATGGAGCACTACACAGCCCTGAAATGAATAGACACCCAGACCATGGAGCACTATAGAGCCCTGAAAAAGGCTGACATGCAAACCACAGAGCGCTGCACAGCCCTGAAAAGGGCCGATGTTCAGACCGTGGAGCACTACGCAGCCCTGAAAAGAATAGACACCCAGACCATGGAATACCACGCAGCCCTGAAAACGACCGACATCCAGACCATGGAGCACTACACAGCCCTGAAAAGGGCCAACGTTCAGACCATGGAGCACTACTCAGCCTTGAAAAGGGCTGATGTGCAGAGCGCAGAATACTATGCAGCCCTGAAAAAGACCAGCATCCAGACCATGGAATACAATGCAGCTGTAAAAAGGACCAGCATTCAGACTATGGAGCACTATGCAGCCCTGCAAAGGACCAACACCCAGACCACAGAGCACTACACAGTCCTGAAAAGGACCAACATCCAGACCACGGAGCACTACGCAGTCCTGAAAATAACTGACTCTCAGACTGTGGAGCACTATGCAGTCCTGAAAAGGACCAACATCCAGACCACGGAGCACTACGCAGCCCTGAAAAGGACCAACGGCCAGACCGTGGAATACAATGCAGCCCCGAAAAGGGCTGACACACAGACCATGGAATTCCGTGCAGCCCTGAAATGGACCGACATCCAGACCATGGAGCATTACGCAGCCCTGAAAAGAATAGACACTCAGACCATGGAATACTACGCAACCTTGAAAAGAACCGACTTTCAGACCATGGGATACAATGCAGCCCTAAAAAGGACCGACATCCAGACTGTGGAGCACTATGCAGCCCTGAAAAGAACCGACTTTCAGACCATGGAATACCACGCAGCCCTGAAAAGGACCGACACCCAGACGGTGGAGCACTATGCAACCCTGAAAAGGACCGACATTCAGACCATGGAGCACTACGCAGCCCTGAAAATAGCCGATGAGGAAACGTCGGGATGGCTCAGCAGGTTAAGCGCTCGCTTTGAAGCCCCAAGAACCAAGGACTGAATCCCGGCTCCGGCCCAGGTGGACCCACATGCTGAACTGGGGTGTGCTTCCCGAATGTGGTGAGGCCCCCAGTTCAGTTCAAAAAAAGAGCCAACAGTCAGACCATGGAGCACTATGCAGCCTTGAAAAGGGCTGATGTGTAGAGCACAGAATACTATGCAGCCCTGAAAAGGACCAACATCCAGACCATGAAATACAATGCAGCCATAAAAAGAACCAGCATTCAGACTATGGAGCACTACGCAGCCCTGAAAAGGACCGACATTCGGACCCTGGAATACTACACAGTCCTGAAAAGGGCTGACATGCAGACCCTGAAGTACTATGCAGCCCTGAAAAGGACCAACATTCAGACCATGGAATACAATGCAGCCCTGAAAAGGACCAACACTCAGACCATGGAATACAATGCAGCCCTGGAAAAGGACTGACATGCTAACCATAGAGCGCTACGCAGCCCTGAAAAAGGACCTATATCCAGACCATAGAGCACTACGCAGCCCTGAAAAGGACCGCCGTCCGAACCAGGGAGTGCTATGCAGCCCTGAAAAGGACCAATACCCAGACTATAGAGCACTATGCAGCCCTGAAAAAGGACTGCTGTCTAGACCATGGAGCGCTATGCAGCTCTGAAAAGGGCAGACCTCCAGATCATGGAATACTATGCAACCCCGAAAAGGAGGGACACCCAGACCATGGAATGCTATGCAGCCCTGAACAGAACAGACACTCAGACCACGGAATACCATGCAACCCTGAAAAGGAGTGACACTCGGACCATGGAGCACAATGCAGCCCTGAAAAGGACGGACATGCAGACCATGGAGCATTACGCAGCCCTGAAAAGGACGAACATCCAGACCATGGAATACCACGCAGCCCTGAAGAAAGGGCCAACGGTCAGACCATGGAATACCACGCAGCCCTGAAAAGGACCGACATCCAGACCATAGAGCACTACGCAGCCCTGAAAAGGGCCAATGGTCAGACCATGGAATACCACGCAGCCCTGAAAAAAGGGCCAATGGTCAGACCATGGAATACCACGCAGCCCTGAAAAGGACCAACATCCAGACCATTGAGCACCATGCAGCCCTGAAAAGGACCGACATCCAGACCATGGAGCACTATGCAGCCCTGATAAAGGCTGACATGCACACCACGAAGCACTACACAGCTCTGAAAAGGGCCGATGTTCAGAGCATGGAGCACTACTCAGCCTTGAAAAGGGCTGACGTGCAGAGCACAGAATAATATGCAGCCTTGAAAAAGACCAACATCCAGACCATGGAATACAATGCAGCTGTAAAAAGGACCAGCATTCAGACCATGGAGCACTACACAGCCCTGAAAATAACTGACTCTCAGACCGTGGAGCACTATGCAGCCCTGAAAAAGGCTGACATGCAGACCATGTAGCGCTACACAGACCTGAAAGGGGCCGATGTTCAGACCATGGGATACCACGCAGCCCTGAAAAGGACCGACATCCAGACCATGAAGCACTATGCAGCCCTGAAAAAGGCTGACATGCAGACCACGCAGCATTACACAGCCCTGAAAAGGGCCGATGTTCAGACCGTGGAGCACTACGCAGCCCTGAAAAGAATAGACACCCAGAGCATGGAATACCACACAGCCCCGAAAAGGGCTGACATGAAGAGCATGGAATACCATGCAGCCCTGAAAAGGACTGACCTCCAGACCATAGAGCACTACACAGCCCTGAAAAGGACCAACGTTCAGAGCATGGAGCACTACTCAGCCTAGAAAAGGGCTGATGTGCAGAGCACAGAATACTATGCAGCCCTGAAAAAGACCAGCATCCATACCATGGAATACAATGCAGCTGTAAAAAGGACCAGCATTCAGACTATGGAGCACTATGCAGCCCTGAAAAGGACCAACACCCAGACCACAGAGCACTACACAGTTCTGAAAAGGACCAACATCTAGACCACAGAGCACTACGCAGTCCTGAAAATAACTGACTCTCAGACCGTGGAGCACTACGCAGTCCTGAAAAGGACCGATGGCCCGACCATGGAATACAATGCAGCCCTGAAAAGGACCAACATCCAGACCGTGGAGCTCTATGCAGCCCTGAAAAGGACCGACATTCAGACCATGGAGCACTATGCAGCCCTGAAAAGAGCCGATGAGGAAAAGTCGGGATGGCTCAGCAGGTTAAGCGCTCGCTTTGAAGCCCCAAGAACCAAGGATTGAATCCCGGCTCCGGCCCAGGCGGACCCACATGCTGAACTGGAGTGTGCTTCCCGAATGTGGTGAGGCCCCCAGTTCAGTTCAAAAAAAGGGCCAACGGTCAGACCATGGAGCACTACGCAGCCTTGAAAAGGGATGATGTGTAGAGCACAGAATACTATGCAGCCCTGAAAAGGACCAACACCCAGACCATGGAATACAATGCAGCCGTAAAAAGGACCAGCGTTCAGACTATGGAGCACTACGCAGCCCTGAAAAGGACCGACATTCGGACCCTGGAATACTACACAGTCCTGAAAAGGGCTGACATGCAGACCATGAAGTACTATGCAGCCCTGAAAAGGACCGACACCCAGACCATGGAATACAATGCAGCCCTGAAAAAAAACTGGCATACTAACCATAGAGCGCTACGCAGCCCTGAAAAGGACTGCCGTCCGGACCAGGGAGTGCTATGCAGCCCTGAAAAGGACTGCTGTCTAGACCATGGAATACCATGCAACCCTGAAAAGGAGCGACACTCGGACCATGGAGTACTATGCAGCCCTGAAAAGGTTTGACAGTCAGACCATGGAGCGCTATGCAGCTCTGAAAACGGCAGACCCCCCAGACCATGGAATACTATGCAACCCCGAAAAGGAGGGACACCCAGATCATGGAGTGCTATGCAGACCTGAACAGAACAGACACTCAGACCATAGAGTGCTATGCAGCCCTGAAAAGGACCGACAGCCCGACAGTGGAGCACTATGCAGCCCTGAAAAGGGCATACCTCCAGACCATGGAATGCCATGCAACCCTGAAAGGGAGTGACACGCAGACCATGGAGTACTATGCAGCCCTGAAAAGGACCGGCATCCAGACTATGGAGCGCTATACAGCATGAAAAGGGCAGACCTCCAGAGCATGGAATACTACACAACCCTGAAAACGACCGACGTTCAGACCACGGAGTACCATGTGGACCTGAAAAGGACTGACGCTCAGACCATGGAGTGCTATGCAGCCCTGAAAAGGACATTCAGATCATAAAGCGCTATGCAGCCCTGAAAAGGATCGACATTCACGGAGACAGGAAGGTCGATGGAGGTGCCGGGGGCCGGGAACCTCGCATTCAGTGGGGACAGAGTGTCCGTTTGGGACAATGACACAGTGTGTGGAATCAGAAGACGGTCCAGGTCTCCATCTTGGCGAGAATGACAGAATATTTTGCCCCAGCCCACAGGGCGCCAGCGAGAACTGTGTGTGGGAATGAACAGAACGCCCTCCAGGGAAAATAAGGGGCCCTTGTGTGAGAGTCAGCGAGAACGAGGGACCGGTCCCCCTGTTCCCAGGGTCCTGGGGCCACTTTGCAAGTCTCTTCACGGGCCAGGCCCCTGTCTCTGTCCAGGGGGAGACCCCGGGAGATGACCGCAGACCCCGGGAGACAACCAGAGACCCGGCGTTGTAGAAGGATGTCTACGGCGGGGAAAAGAAACAAAGCCCAGCCCGAGCGACAGATGCTGGGTAAACCGCAGCCGGGCAGGATTTCACCCCCGAAGTTGTGCAACAGACCCAGGAGGAATTTAAAAAACAAACAAACAAGAAAAAAACCCACCAAGCCCTCTACCCTGTTCATTAAAAAAAAAAAATGACGGACGTACCATTTACATACCACGGAATTCACGCTTTCCGACGGGCTGTTTGAGGCTTTCCGTCCACGTACGGAGTTAGGCAGCTATCACCCCGGTCGCGTTCCGGAACATTCCCATCCTCATCCCCCTGCAAAAAACAACAACAGTGAGTCTTTTCGCTTCCCTTCTTTTCTTTTATTCTCTCTCCACACCCGGCCCTTGGCAGCTGCTCACCTACTTTCTGTGTATCGACGTCCCTTTTCCGGCTAATCCGGGTCAATGCAATGACACGCGGTGTAGCCTTTTGTGGGTCTGGCTGCTTCGGTGTCAGATATACACGCATATAGATTTAAATATATTGTTTGAGAGAAGGTGAGAGACGGACAGAGGGCCCCGCGCTGTCTCCACAGTTGCACGTCATCAGTTACAACACAGTGTCATTGCACAAAGGCAGGAAGCGTGCGACTTTGTTGCCAATCCCGGCTGCTACTGGTTACTCTGAAGTTCAGCACACGGTTTGCACGGGGGCCGGGGCCGGGAATCGATCCCTGGACCTCACACGTCTGCAAAGCAGGTGCTCCACCGCGGAGCCCTTTCGTCCTCACCTCGTCGGTTGTTGGCCCCGGCCTCTCCGATCTCCATCCGTGGCGGCCCGTAGACTCATTATCCTACTTTCGCTCGCGTCCAAGTTTATTTTCTGCTTGCCTAGAGGTTTCTGCGGCCGCGGCGGCTGATTAGCGCCCGGCACCGGTTTCAGCCCTCCCTGTTTATTTCCTCGGGCAAAGAAAATAGAACGTTCTGAAGAGAGAACACTTAGCCTACTTATGATGACAAATGAGGCGCGAGAGGTTTTTTTTGTTCCTGTTTAAACATTTCCCCGTGTGAGGACACATGCACTTAACCTCTGTGTAGTTTAAAAATAGGTGGCCCCGGCTCTCTGGGCAGAAGAGCACATGCAATTCCTGCGTGATGCCCAGGAGTGAAGGACCCAGCCTTCAAAACACAGTGACCATCTCAGCAAAAGGCCGCCACGCTGTCCTGACATTGCACCCAACTGTGTGGCATCCACCCATCTGTTCATCCATCCGTCCATCCATCCGTCCATCCATCCGTCTATCCATCATCCATCCATCATCCATCATCCATCCATCATCCATCCATCATCCATCCATC
>PVKE010050226.1:0-11014 GCA_004027555.1 Craseonycteris thonglongyai | reverse complement strand
ACAGGTGGGCACAGGGCTGCGCAGGGCAGGAACTGGGCCGGGAGCCTCCCACATAGGCCCTGGCAAGAACTGAACTGGGGGCACACCCCAGCTCAGCATGTGGGTCCGCATGGGCCTGGGCTGGGACTTGATCCTCGGTCCTCAGTCCCCGAGGCTTCAAAGCAAGTGCTTAACCCACTGAGCCATCCCAGCTCCCCCCTCCCTCCTTTTGTTTTTTTTTTAAAGATTTTTATTGATTTTTGACAAAGAGAAACAGAGACAGAGAGAGTCCCCGCCACTCTTGTCAGCACAAAAATCAGTGCAGAGGGGCTGTCAGGGGTTGTGTCCCCCACTTCTTATGCTGAAGTGCTAATGCCACAACCTCTGAATGTGGCTGTACTGGGAGACAGGTCTTTAAAGAGGTAATTAAATTAAAATGAGGCCATTAGAGTGGGCCCTGATCCTACAGGACTGGTGTCTTTCTAAGTGGTGATGAGGACACACACTCATAGAGGGAAGACGATGTGAGGACACAGTGAGAAGACAGCCATTGACAGGCCAAGGAGCGGGGCCTTCACACTGGGAACGGCAGGGAACAGAAAGCAGTGAGCACATTGCTGTCAGTGTTGGTAGGAGGCGAGTAGCACGTCTTAGAAACAGCAGAGTCTGTTGGTCTGTCGGCGCTTCTCTAACTTTCCATGCTGATTTAGACTCAGTAGGTCTGGTGGGGCCTGGTTTTGGGTTTCTAACAAGCCCCCAGGTAAGGCAGATGCTGCTTATGGGAACTATGATGGTTGATTTAATGTTAATTTGACTGGGCCACCATACCCAGATATTTAGTCAAGCACTGTGTGTTTTTGTGAGAGTAATAGATAAGTTTAACATTTATGGCAGTAGATTGTGCATAAAGCAGACTACCGGCCCCACTGTGGGTGGGCCTTATCTAATCAGGTGAAGGGAACAAAGGCCGTCCTCCCTGGAAGAAGGGGGAATTCTTTTTTGGACTTGAACTGCAACTCCTCCCTAGGTGTCCAGCTGCTGGCCAGCCCGGCAGATTTTGGACTTGCGAAGCCTCCTCAATTACTGTGCCCCCCACCCGCATTCTCCTCCTCCTCCTCCTCCCCCACACACACCCTGCGTTGATTCTTTCTGAGGAGAACCCTGATAACTACTGGACCATACTGAGCAGCCAGAGTGTGGGACTTTAGACAAGCTCCTCAAATCTTTGCTTTTTTCTCTGTAAAATGGAGATCATGCATTTAGCATAGTACCTGGCACTTAGGAAACTCTTAATCAATTAGCAAAATAAACTTTAGGCACACCATGATGGTTATCACCATAGTGTTGATAGAAACGCAGGATGTCTTACTTTCTCTGTCTTCAGGAAACCTTGTTCCCACCCCTTCTGAGCAGTGAAAGTCTCCCCTTTTCCTAGAACCCTCAAGGAAATGAGATTGTCCAGGCCTTTTCCAGAAAGCTGCACTACCAGAAAATCCCCCCAGTTGCCTTCAGTCCTATACCTTGTGAAGTGACCTGCCCTCCTTTCCTGTCACATGAGTCCTCCTGGCCTGTCCCCCTCAGTCCTGGTGGCCCAGTTCCCCTCTCCCCTCACCACCTGGCAGGAAGAAAGCAGCAGCCAGTTGGGTTTTCAGGCAGGTCACGCTGCTGTCACCTCCCAGTGGGGATGGAGTCAGACTCTCCTTGTTTTAATTGGCATCAATCTGTTTATTATCAGTGCAGTTCTTTGGAGAGAGACCAGAACATCCATCTTATCTGAGCAGCTAGGAGCATTGAGCCCCTCCCTCTCTGCCCCCTAGTTGGGCAATCTCAAACTTCAGGGATCCTTCTGCGGTCACCTTCCCCCATGTGGTCCATCTGGGGCCCTGAGTTAGTGAGGTGCAGAGAAGCCTTGGCTGACATCAGGGACAGGTGGCAGGACCGGGGTGGCCCCAAGACTTTTCATAGGAGGAGCTTGCAGTAAAAAACATGGTGCTGGTGCCAGGGAGTGGCTATGATTGTCCTACAACCGAGTTTGTACAACGACCACATTGGTTTTCCTTAGATGTCATGTTTAAGCATGGAGGTGACAAAGTGGCCAGTGGGCTACATCTGCCCCCCATGCGCCTTTGCAAATAAAGTTTTACGGGTGCACAGCCTGACGCCCACTCATTTACCTATTGCTTAAAGCAGTTTTGGCCCTGCAAGTGTGGATCTGAGCCATTGTGACAGACCACATGATGCGCACAAGCCTAAAGACAGTCTGGCCCTTTGCAAGGAATGTGTGCCTGGTTTGACAGTGACAAAGCAAAGCTTTCTAGAGATGCTTCCTTTACAATGTTTACATAACAACGAGAACACGTCCTCTGTGCATTTCAAATAACAACACTTGTGTCTGGGGACCACTCAGTGGGTGAGACAATGAGGACACTTGGTGGGGAGAGGGGAGCATGATTTTCCAGTGACCTGTCTGTGCTATGATAATGGCACAGACTGCAGCCCAGGCTCTGACCCCCAGAACACAGCCCTCAGGTCCTGGCGTCTGCCCAGGGTCCTAGTGTCCTCCTGACTCTGGTTTTTCAGGTGGTGGCACCATGTTAAATGGCTTAATTTAGAAAAGGCTGAGGCTGCTCACAGTGGCACTGGGCACAGGAACTCTGCTGCCCAGGCTGAGCCAGGCTGCCTGTCTGAGGCCTCAGCCTCTGCACACACAGAAACCCCTTGCGGCCCTGGAGGTGTTGGGGGGCCTTTGATGGTGGTCAGTGAGAGCTCCCTGGGCCTGCTAATTCAGGGTGTTGAGGAGAGTCTGACACACTTTCCTGCTCCTGTTCCAGGGGGCTCCTTCTGTCGCAGATCTTGGACATGGGCTGACTGTACCACAGTAAGAAACACCCAACAGAGCATGCCAGCCCTGAGGGCGAGTCTTCCAGGGTTTCCTCCTACATCTCTCTTAGGCAGTGGAACCCTGAGGAAATGAACCAAATGGATCAAGTTTTCACAGGCTGAGGGGCCCAGGGTGGCTAACTGCAGTGCCCTCTCCCTTGTGGAGTGCTCGTAAGTGCCAATACTGGGCTTGCCTGGGAGACGGGCAGTGAATACTCATGCGGGTATCCACCCGGGCCCTGTGGGCTCATCAAAGCTCGGCTGTGCTGCCAGCCAGGTCTCTGGGGGCTCCGTCTGTACGGTCGGCCTAGGCTCACTGGGCTAACTTCAAGGTGGCAGTGGCTGACCAGACGTCCTGTTTGAAACAGGACAGTACCGTTGTGTCCTATTCTGTTCAAAGAGGGACATCTGGTCAGCTTATGTGAGAGACCCTCATGTTTTCCATGTCTGCCCGCCCTTCCACAGTAAAATCACCCATGTGAACTGCCCACTCTCTCCCAGCATTGGCCAAAGGACCCCCTGCTCTGTGGAGGCAACAACTAGAAAGCCAGAGTCCCCCGGTTTCCGTGGCAGGCCAGGAAGAGCCGGGAGACAGGCAAAGAGGAGACTTTGTGAGACTGTTTTCCTCATTCTTTTTAGGGCTCCAGTTCATTGTCCCATAGCTTCTGTCCTATGGGTCCCAGTGGGGTGCCAGGAGGGGAGATAGGGAGAATGTTTTCCGGTTCAGTGTAACTGCAAACTCTGAGCCTCATTACACTGTCCAGTGACAGAGGCCAGGTGGGTGTGTGAGGACAGAGCTGGTGACTCATGTGTGGGGGCTCCCAGGGGCGCTTCTGCACAGACAGGGTATTTGGAAGGGGCGGGGGTCTTCGGTCCTACTAGCCAGAGCTGCTTTTGCTTAGGGCAGAGTCCACCTGTGACTGATGAAGAAATGCTCTTCAGGTGAAGACCTTTGGGACCAGAAGTGCTGGGGAGCACAGCAAAACACTAACAGCAGGTCCTTACAGGTAGCTTCCAGTCTGGCATCGCCCCACGTCATCCTCAGAGGTCCAACCACAGTTGCACTGGACTCACTTTGCACTGGCACTGCTGCTTGGGAAGGACCGCACCTTGCACATGTCCTGCAGGTAAGAAAGTCCTGAGCCGTCGCACGGCATCCCAGAGGCAGGCAGGCATACCCGTTCTCTGTGTGTGCGTCTGCTGTGCGCACAGAGGCGAGTCAGAGCCGAGGCAGAGCCCAGGGCACTATGGCAAACACTGGTGGAATCCTCAGGCCATCGCTCTGGGTCTTTTTGTTGTGAAGAACATGGTCACAGTGATGTTCAGCCCTGAGAAATCTGTGCAAGAAAATGCCACAGATTCCATTGTCCTGGGGAAGGGAGAACACCAGGGGGCCTGGACACATCAGGGGCGAAACAGGCTCCTGCTGAGACATGAGTAAGAGGAACAATGGTGGTCTTGCCACTCTCTCCCATCTGAAAGGCAAAGAGACCAGACATGGCTCCAGCAGAGCCATCTGGGGGTGAGGTCACAAGGCCTGGGGCTGCCAGGCCCACAGGACGCCTCAGATGTGCAAAATGGTGCCAACAACAAGCCACACACTCCAAGGAGTGGCCACTTCCCCCAAACTCAGCCTCACTTTCAGGTGTTGGGAAGTGGTGAGCTAGGGCAAGGAGGCAGGCTGGGTTTCTGAGTGGTCATATCTCTTTCAGGTGTGGGTGCTCGGACCGCTTGTCACAAACATGCGTCTCATTTCCTCTTACAGTTCACTCCGAGGTGCCAGGTCTGAGGCTCTGCCAGCACTCTGTGAGTTCCTGGGCTTTTGTCTCACCCTTCGAAGACATCTGTTTCATGGCTGGCAGAATAAGACCCATAGGTGATAACCAGGCCTTCAAGAGTGGGGGCTCTGCTGATGACATCTGTCATCTCTGACAGGTGATGCCCACTCTCTACTGGAGCACCTGTGCTCACCATCACTTCTCGGGGCACTTTCAGGCCAGCCTGTGCTCACTGAGTCCATCTCCCTAGAAAATTGCAAAGAGATGCTAGAGAAGGGGCGAGAGATGACAACTTGACCCCAAACCCTGCGCCTTCGGGCTTGCGGCTCCTTGGAGATGCCTGCCTGTGTGCTGAATCTGTGGCTTCCTGTCGTGGCTCAGACCTGCAGTGTGGCTTTGGCCAGAGTGTTTCCTCACCTGTTTTCTCCACACGTGTGGGGGCTACACACTTATTTACTGCTAAGTTTCCAGTCCCTAGCGTGGTGCCTGATGCATGTCGCTGCAATAAACACTTGTGGAATGAATGAAAAAATGTCAAATAAAGCCTGCTGCTGAAGATTGGAGGAAGAATGCTGAATCGTAGAAGTGCATTTTCTCAGAGTTATAAAGGCACATATTGGACGATCATTATGAGATCAGGATGACAGCCATCCCACTCATCATCTATTTCTCGGATAGCTACACTGGTAATTTACTAACTAGTGGGTAGAGACGACAGAAAACAGCTTTCAGTGCATAAACCTGGGACGGATGCCAGGCATTTCATTGGACCTTGTGAATTCTTCGTCTTCACATAAGCATTCATGGGAAAAGGTTCTCAAGCTATAAAGAAACCTCTGGATATTGCATTTTATTTCAAGGTCTAGTTCAAAAGCAATTTGGGAAAAGTACCATTTGGAAAAGCTGTTGGTTTGCAGAATTTTATTCCTCTAATATTTTGGTCTCACTCAGGAGGCAAGCAGAACTAAAGGATTTCTTGTAAGGAGGTCTCAGGCAAACGTGTGGGTCTCAACCAGATGAATTGTGCACACCAGCTCCAGCAAATCTGGGGTGCATTTGGCCAA
Organism: Craseonycteris thonglongyai; assembly: GCA_004027555.1. Classification (NCBI taxonomy): domain Eukaryota; kingdom Metazoa; phylum Chordata; class Mammalia; order Chiroptera; family Craseonycteridae; genus Craseonycteris; species Craseonycteris thonglongyai. Next base: position 5,313 of record PVKE010050226.1, on the reverse strand, counting down.
TGGCTGCATGGACCCTGCCTCAGACTTCTGGATCATCGCTGCTGCCGCCTCCCTGCTCCAGGGTGCATTTTAGAGATGGTGGGTTTCACCGCCAAGCTACGGAATGTGGGTACCACTGTGCACCAAGACAGGAGCTCACAGCTCTGACAGATGCCAATGCTAAGGTGAGGAGACAAGCATGGAACATAGTAGTCACTGGTTACTACATACCTACCTTGTGTCAAATGCTAGATGCCTTGTGTGTGTTAAACTCTGGAAATAACTATAGCTTTACTCACTTTAAATGTGAGGGATGAGGCTTCGATATGTTAAGTCATTTGAGTTCATGCACTTAGTGGCAGGATCAGGATTTTAACTCAAATCCCCCAGGCTCTATGCTCTTCCTACTGCCTACCACTTGATTTTGGGCTTGACTGATGGCATTTGGGTGGGTATGATGTGGGCAGTGCTTGCCAAGAAACTTGTCCCTCAGATTCAGCTCCAAAATGAGACACATGGAACAGCCTGGAACCAGGTAGGAAGCCCGCAAGTCACTGGGCTTTGGGGTCCTTTGTCACATAGCACCATTGCAGCAATAGCTGATGAACACAAGCCGAGTTTGCCTCCCTGGGAAAAGGTAACCGAGATAATAGGTTTGTTCCTGCAGTACATATTTACTCAGTCCACGCGAAGTGCCTGGTTGGTTCTGGGAAACACAGTAGCGAGTGAGTCAGACGTCATAGGCTTCCTTGGTTTTGTTTGTCTGTTCCCTGTTCTCTGCCCAGCTTTGAAATGTTGATATGAAGGCTCCCCTCTAGAGCCTCTCATTCCCCTATCTTCTTTCCTAAGGAGATGTCTCTGTCTCTACTTCCCATTCGCCCACGTCACTGGCAGCTCTCTCTTCCATTCTGAGCCCCAGTTGGGTGGAGCCAACCACACGGCAACTGCCTGCTTCCTTTTGCCACTTGCAATCTATGGACCCTCCGGCTTCACCTTTCCAAAATTAAACGTGTGCTTCTGCTCCCCAAATCTGCCCTATCACCTTTGGTGACCACAGAGGAAGCCATGTCGCTGTCTGTGCTGTCAGAACGACCCACACTTGCCCTTGGTGGGGTTTGCCACTGCCAGGTGGGTGCCTGCCTCCCTTGTGAGATACAGACCCCTGAGAACGTGGCTGATCAGTCACCTATCAAGTAAGGTCTTAATGTACCTGAAGCTTTTAAATCTGTCTGAAGCCTCATCTCTACTTGCTGTCGAGGCCTCGTTTCTCTGCCTAGTAACACCCTTCGCCCGTTGTTGCTTTTTCACAGAAAGTGGGAGATAAGTGCATGTAGGAAGGACGTGGCCTGTGGCCCTGAATGTGCTCAGAGATGCTGGTGTCCCAGGCCTCACCTGCTGGCCCCAAGTAGCTGCCTTCTTCAGGGACAAGGCACTGTGCTGCCCTCTTTACTCTGCCCTCTGCACACTTTCCCCCACTCTTTCTGCTGTAAATGTTTCCCCCCATCCTGCTTTCCAACCTGTCCTTGTGCAACAAAGAAAGAGGAAGAGGACATGCAGTGAGCCATGAGACTAGGCAGGCAGGCTGGGCGGTGGGCTTCAGGCCCCTCGTGTTCACATCACCCCGGGGCTGGATTGCCCCCCTCTTTTCTTTAAAAAGTATTAGTGTACTGGAGACTCCAACCTTCTTATCCATTTCTGGAAATCCTTCCCTTTTACTTCTTTCCCAGGGGGCTCATTTAAATCTTGGCTTTGCCATTAGCCCTGTTTGAATCTGAACAGCTCAGATAAAGTGAAATAGTTCAAGTTAACATTTCTTTTGTTTCCAGATTTCAGGCTTCTTTTCTTTCCGGTTTAGACCCCAGTCCAAAGTCCACATTTCAGATAGCATGGCGGTGCTGCAGCCCCGGCCGGTGAGCTCATGCACAGTGTTTGTCTTGGCATCCGGCTAGGCCGCCTGGCCAGGGCAGCCGTCCAGCCCCGGTTATGGGCGAGGCCAAGCAGCTTCCCTGGGGACCTCAGTCATCCCTCATCGATCCCCCGTGGCCCTGCTCTGGGCCTCTGTGGCCTTTGTGGCTGACCAGTCTCTTCCTGTGGGGGACAGAGGGCTTCTGAGCAGGTTGGAAGACTGGGGAGGGGACGTGCACCGGACATTCTCTCTGAGCAGATGCCACAACTGCTCCAGGGGCTGGCTCCAGGCCACTGCCCACAGCCCAGGCGAGCAGCCTGCTTCTCAGGGGCCAAGCAGAGTCCCCAAGTGTCGCTTAATACACACAGGCTGTCCCTGACGCAGAAATCTGACTGGTCACAGTTGCCCCATCTGTCTGTCTGTTGGATTCCACCTTCTCACCCCAGCCGGACTCTTCTCTGACCCTCCTCTGACGTCAGTCAGGAGTCCCCATAGCCCTGCAAGACCCTCCTCACCTTTCTGAATCCAAACCTCTCCCAACCCGCACAGTAGCAGCCCCACATCCTCCCCAGGTTCCACGTACTCGGGCCTTAAAGGGCCTTGGGGCTCAGGGAGCTGGTGAGCCCGTGACACCTGAGCTCCTGGGGGTGTGGGTGCCAGGCAGGTGCCAGGTCCTGAGGGAGGTGGGAAGGCTGTGTTTGGGCTGTGACGCTGTTCTGATTGCATTTTGGACTTTGTGGGCTGGTGTGGCACCTAACCACCACTAATGATGTCTTTTTTTGCGAGAAAGTATGTTCACTCACCTGACCCGTGACCAACAGCTCTGGGAGACAGTGCTGAGGTGTGGGTTTGCGCCAGGTCAAGTTCAAACCCAGCCATTGCCGCTGACTGACGGCAGGGCTCTGCACAGGTTGCATGGCTGAGCCTCAGTCCCCTCTTTTGCAAAATGAAGACAATAGTCAAACCCTAATGGTCCTCTCAACAACTTGTTTCTAAGTTAGAGATCACTTGTCTAAGAAGATTTGCAAAAATCTTCTATAGAACATTCTGGAAGAACGTGACATGAAAATAGAGGTCTGGGAACCTGAGGGCAGGGCTCTGACTTCTGTCAGCAGAGTTCCTCACAGCTGCTCTGGCCCCTGTCTTTATGATGGGACAGTGGGTGGCTTGCCTAGAATGGTTATTATGTACACCCTGTCCACACAGACACCTGGCCCCTGCTGAAGAGTCTATCGGGGTTCCCATAGGCTTTTCTTTGAAAGGAAATTCTGTACTTGCCAGGGAATGTTAAAAACCTGAGGACACAGCTAAGGCAGTTCCAGCTCTACCATTCTGGAAGCGAGATGCTACAACCTCGCATAATGCATGTGTCACATGCTGGTCGTCCTATGGAAAGGCCTCCACTGCCAGGACTGAGACACATTCTGAGGAGAAAGCGCCAGGACCCAGCCCAGAATGGAGTGGGCTGAGCAACACTGACTGCAAAAAGGGCATGTTGGCTTGTTGCAAAGGGCCATATTGTTGATTACTTCTAATAAAATGAGGCCACATTAAATTGGCTAGCCCGTGTGCATCCCCACTGTCCCAGAAAAGACAGCAGGGTGCACACAGTAACTGAACTCAGCTGTCACTCACTTGAGCCAAATGTGGTCAGCAGCAATGAGTGTGTGCTGGTGGCGGGGTGGGAGGGGATTTGGGGGAGGGGGTATAAGCCACTCACTGTACCCACGTAGGCTGGCTCTATAGGTAATGGGGTCAGCATGGGCACCTCACCAGGGGCAGCCAGATGGTTGGTGACAGCTGCTCACACCTCTCTAAGTCCTCACCCAGGTCCTTTTGTCCCCTGCCCTGCTCCCGTCACAAGAGGCAGCGTGGGTGAGGAAGGCAAGTGAGGGGGTCGGAGAGGAGCGGCTGCAGTGCTGAGGCTCCCAGAACCACCTGCGTTGTGACTCGTGACGTGATGGGATGGCTCCGGGAGCCCAGCCCAGCCTCTGCTCCAGTCACCCTGAGGCCTGGGAGACGAGAGCCCAGCAGTCCCCACAAGCCACATGTGGTTATTGTACACTGTCAATGTGGCGGTTTCAAACACACTGGATTTCAAATATTCAGTATGCAAAACTAATGTCAAAATCTTATCAGTAATGCTTATGCTGGTTATATGTTGAAATGGTGTTTTTGATATACGGGGTTAAAGAAAACATGACTACCATTAATTTTATTCATTTCTTTTTACTTTAGTGTGGCCTCTAGCAAATATTTAATGGCACATGTGGCTTGCATTAAGAGTTATGACACTTGTCTAGAGAAAATCAGATTTGTAAAGAGGCCCAAATGCACCATTGAGCTGATTCAGCACCGGTTTGTGTGCTTGGCCCTGTTCTAGGCGAGGTTGGGGCACCACTCAGCTCATAGACGGCTGCTCTGAGCCAAGGCTCAGAGGAGGAAACTGCCCCATTGGAAGGGCTTGAGGAGCAGGGCCCATGGGTACTTTGAGTCTTACCAGATATCTTCCTAAGAATGTTCACCCAAGGAGTGAGTCCTAGAGATGTGGAGGAGTAGCCACGGGTACCCACAGAGGCCGTGGGCATTGTGCAGGGCACGCGGGCCAAGGCAGTGGGGTATCAGGTGAGTGGGCAGGGTGTGGGGGTTTCCCTCTGAGGCTGGGACTGAGCATTTGGAAACATCAAAGCTGAGGATAACCCAGAGCTTCCTTTGTCTTCCCTGAATCTGCTTCAGGCTCCCTCCAGCTCAGTCCTAATTGAGTTAGTCTGTTAAACTGCTATTTAATCACAAGTGGCAGGTGGGATATGGGGCAGAGGGCAGGAGAGGGGTCTGGAAACACTGAGCGAACGGAAGCCTTCAGTGCCCTTTCATTAGTACTTCAGCCAGTGTTTTTCAAGCTGTTGACCATAAACCATTAGGGGACTGGGAAATCAGCTTAGTGGATTTAAACCAGTATGCTTTAAATGTGGGGGCAGGGTGGGGGGAGAGTAGATTGGAAAAATAGCAGAAGCATTGCATGTAGTAAAAGGAAGTATTGCTTTGTGAAACTTTTGATTTAGGTGTGTGCTGCACGTGTGTGTGAGTGTGGTGTGTGTCTGTGTGTGTGTGTCTGTGTACTGAGCTGTGGGTCATGAGCAGAAAAGTTTAAAAGCTGCTCTCTGATATAGCAGATGTGTCTAGAATTAGAGTTCCTGGTGTGTCCGGATAAGGAGACATGATAATTTATAGCGTGGAGTATCCATCAGCCAAGCAGAGCTCTGAAGACTTGGGAAGGGGAATTATGGGCTGTGTGGTAGAAAAGGCAGGAACACAGTGGGGGAGGGAAGGGGAAAAGGGGGAAGAAAAGTGAGATAGGGAGGGGGAGAGCAAGGAGTGGGACAAGGGGGAGGGGAGGGGGGAGGGAGGGGAGGAGGGGAAGGAAGGGG
>PVKE010050225.1:0-11015 GCA_004027555.1 Craseonycteris thonglongyai | reverse complement strand
GAGAGAGAGAGAGAGAGAGAGAGAGAGAGAGAGAGAACTGAACTGGGGGAGCTCCCAGTTCAGAATAGGCCGGGGCCAGGAATAGATCCTCAGTCCCCGGCGCTGCAAAGTGAGTGCTTAACCCACTGCTTAACCCACTGAGCCATCCCTGCTTCCCCACACACTTTTTTTTAATGAACTGAAGTAAACAGTTGCCATTTATTTTTTGAGTTCACAATTTGTGAGTTGCATTTATAAACTGTCAGGAAGTCAAAGGAGAAAAACAATCAGCACTAAGAAAAATATGTGACCAATTTTATTTTTAAAATATTTATAAACCAAGATTGAATACTGGCAATTGTATATGGTTCAACCTAATAGTGGAAATAAACACACATCTTTTCATGGGTCCTTGTCATAATAGCAACTATTCTAGGATGAGTTTCCTTAAAAATCCATCAATACATTTTATGAAATTCTAGGTCATTCTATTAAGTATAAAAAGTATAGCCTTTCATTCATTCAATAAATGTTATTCAGTATTTACCATATTTCAGATCATTAACAAATCAGATTATATCCCTGTCTTCATGGTACTTAAAAAATAAATAAAATATATATTAAGTATTATATTTCAGAGAAGTGGAGCCATGAGTGAGAAGGCTTTGAGGTAAGAGATTGCCTCCTCTATGAAGTAGTAAAGTGTGGGCAGGAAAGAAAGGGCTAAAGGGAGCATAAAAGGAGAAAATTCAGATGTAATTGGTAGAGACAGATCCATTAAGGTCTTTTGAATTATAGTAAAGACCATGACTTTTAAATGAGAAGTAAAGGCATAGAGGGCTTAAGTGAAGGCACAATAGGAGGACAGAACCAAAACTGTGTGTGTGGGGGGGACATTATTTATAAAAATATTATATATTTATTTTTGCACATTTAAACTTCAGTCAGCTTCAAAGTACTGTCTGATGTAATACACAAATCAAGATGCTTTTTGCACTGCTCAAAACAGTTTTTATACTCAGTGATTTTGATGCCTTTTAGTACTTCTGCTTTCTTTTGTTTCACCTCTTTCACATGAGCAAAACACATTTCCCTTTGAGGAATTTTTTCATTTGGGGAAGCAAAACAAAGTCCCTCAGGCTGAGATCCGGTGAATAGAATAGGAAGGGTTGGGCTTGGGACTCATACTGTTTTGTTTTTTTGTTTGTTTGTTTTGTTTTTGTTTTTGTTTTTTTGACCAAAGACTGCTGAATACCCAGGCTGGTTTGGGCAGGTGTGTTGTTATGCCACATGTTGTTCATGTAAATCACCCATCGTGAAATGGGCATATGTGTTGAAAGAGTCTCCAAAAATATTCACTGCCACTGAACACAGCCTCTCACACCAATGCCAGCTGTACACTGATGCAGATGGGTGCCTAGAGCACTCACCTAGCAGGGGGAGGCATGTACTACAAGTAACCCACCTCCAGAATATAATTCCGTTTTTTGGAGTGTCCCACTTATATAATGCCACATTTTAGCAGAATGACTCTAGCTACTATGTTAGGAATAGATTTTAGAGACAAAACAGAATCAGGATGACAAATTAGAATGCTATTACAATTTTTCAGGCAAAAGTGTTGATAGTTTGAAATGGTGAGTCAGTGCATGTGGTAGTAGATGAAAGTCAAATAAATTTAAGATGTAGCTTGGCAGGATTAGGTCACAGACCAAACTTGGGGACTGAATGAAAGTTAGGCATTAAGGTTGACTCCAAGATTTTGACCTGAGCAATGAATAGAACAGAGTTACAATTAACTATTTGTAGAAGATCGTAGGTGAAACAAATTTAAAGTAGAAAGATAAAAAGAATGTACGTAAATCAGTTGCAAATATATCAATTGTGACAAACTTATTAGTTATCCAAGAATTATAAAAGCAGTTCCACATGTGGGTTTAGAATTCAGGAAAGAGGACTAGGTTTGACTTACATATTCATCAACAGAGAATAGTGAGATGACCTAGATATAAAATTATAAAGTATAAGATAATGTGAGAACAGACTGAATATTATATTATATACAGGTACTTTTATATAGTAAACATTTCTTCCAAACATATTCTTTTGATATTGAACATCACCTTGGAATTCTTACTTACAGAAAAACATAGATCAGAAGAAAACCTTACAAATAAATAAGAATTAACTGCCTACTTTGAAAAATATACCTCTTTAATTCCCTCCTTTCACATCTATGCTCATTGTTCAAAAGTGAATTAAAATGTTAAGAACTCAATTTGTATCATGTATTAATAAACTTCAATTTATACACTGTCGTTCAGCCATGTGGTGGTTGCTATTACATACAGCAAGCTGAGTTCAGAGCGGAGCTCCTGTTTTGAGCAACTCAACAAGTCAATTAGCCTTTTTCTTCTTTAAAAAAGAAAACAAACAAACAAACAAAAAAAACCAAAAGAGATAAATTGTTCCTTGGCCCATTTTGTGGAGCTGATGTGACAATCTGTGAGATCATGTCTGCAAAGCAATTTTCATATCTCACAAAAAAGGATGTTATACGTTTTCAAAGCAACTTGCTGACTTTTCTGGTCTAGAATCTAAACAGGAAACTTATGACATGGAATGTTTTCTGTATATTTACATGAGATGGGAAAACAAAAAAATATTTGTTGGGGACCATCCAGGTTAACAACAATAAATTCGACTTCCCTAAAAGAGCACCAGCTATCAGAAGTCACATGAAACCTTATGGTTTGGCTGGTGGCTAGAGATAGCCTGTTAGGCTGGTGGCTAAAGATAGCCCGTTGCTTAGCACCCAGCCCCAGCCAATCACCTTTTGACAAATACCCCGCCAAGCAGATAGCCCTGCCCTCCTTTGTCCCTACTGCATATATACCGCTATAACAGAAATAAAAATTTGAGGCTTGATCAGAATCCTGTCTTGCCTCCATTTCTTCGTGTCTCCTGTCTCTCATCCTCCACAGGTTCCTCCTCTCCCTGCGTTGTCGTGCCCTGCTGGTCGGGGCATAATTGGCGCCCAACGTGGGGCAGAGGCATGGGTCCAGCTGGAGGACACCCACTTGAAAAGCCCTGGCCAGGCAACCCTTGAGCCTCCACGAAATGTGCGTGAGTTAGGCTCGTCTTGAGTCGCCGCGAGGTATTGACCCGTGAGTGAAGACTCATTCCTGATCACCGCGGGACCAGCCGCCCTGCGAGCTTGATCTGTAAGGTAAGTGGGTGATCACTATGGGACAGGAATTGAGCTCTCGTGAGCTCTTCCTTAAAGGTATTAAGGAATCTCTCCAGACACGTAGAATTAAGGCTCATAAAAAAGATTTACGTGAATTCTTTATATTTCTTTCTGATGTATGTCCATGGTTCCCCCAAGAAGGGACTATAGATCAAAGATGTTGGAAAAGAGTAGGAGACTCTCTCAATGACTATTTCGAAATCTTTGGTCCGGCTAAGGTCCCTGTCTTTGCCTTTTCATATTGGAATTTAATCAATAATATTCTCAAGGTCCATTCTCATGACCCAGACATCCAAAAAATAATCGAAACAGGGGAGACAGTCCTTAAAGAAAGCTCTCGTCCCCCCTCTGTCTGCCATTCTATTTCAATAGATATCCCCGAAGAGCCCAAGCCACAGACCCCTAAGAAAGAACCTTATAAATCAGACCCTAATCCACCTGAGAACCCTTCACGACCTCCTAAAATGTACCTGTCGCTTGCAAAAACAAATAGAAGGAATTATAAAACTAAAACACCCCTCCCTTTCTTATCATCCTCTTGCCCTACCCAGGCCCAGAGGGGTGGAATTAGATATCCAAACCTCCAATATTTTAAAAGCTACCTTCTTAACCCTTAATGCATCTAACCCTGACTTAGCTGCAGATTGTTGGCTATGCTTAGCCCTAGGCACTGCCTATTGTTTTCCCTTCTCAAAATACTAATGTCTCTAATAACTGTTCCCATAGCCTCCTACCTTATTTCTTGCCTCTCTTGGGCCCCCTTCTCAGTCTGCTCCTTCTGCTCTGCCTGGGGCCTATAATATTTAACCGAGTATGGCTTTCCTCAGACGTCAAATTGAGACTTTTCAGGCTAGACCTATTCAGGTCCATTATCATCGCCTTGAGATGCATGATCAAACAGAAGCGTACGCGCACTCTGATCATGCCCTGTGAGCTGAACTGGATAGCCAACGACGGGTAAGAGGGCATCATCTAAGGACTCCAAAAGCCTAAGACAGGCTCGAGCCATAGAAGCTCTGCTCCAACCTAAGACAGGCGCAGTTCCCGAGGGATACCTCTTGGCTTAAATAAAAAAGGGGGACCTGTTTGGGACCATGAGGCCCGGCCATGAAACCCTGCCTGTTAGTCCTTTTGTCTGTACTCGGTAATTTTCCACTCACCTCCCCAGGTGCAGTTTGTTCCATTTATGGGAGTGGCTGACATTCCCGAGAATAAGCTCAGGGATCTTCCCCACCCTGTTTGGTTCCTCTTTCCTGTAACTACTGAGAGGCTTTTGTTATCCACTTCCGCATACCCTACCTATATATGTTTGACCCAGACCCTCTGTTGGTTTCAACTTAACCGCCTGTTTTTCAGGGAATTTTCAAAATAACAGCTTTGATATCAATGTGGGATTTCCCCCTTTTGTCAGTTGCAGCTATACCCATAATGTCTCTAAAATATGTCCAACTCCCGGCCAAGTGTTTGTATGCGGAGGCAACATGGCATACACCGCCTTGCCCACTAATTGGACAGGGATATGTATACAGGCTCTCATCCTTCCAGACATAGATATCATCCCAGGGGATGAACCTGTGCCCTTACCTAGCATAGACTATATCGCTGGACAGCGATTCAAACGAGCTGTACAATTTATTCCCTTATTAGTAGGATTGGGCATCTCCGCAGATGTTGCCTCTGGATCAACAGGACTAGGTATATCCATCGTTACAATAAATTAGCTAATCAGCTCATTGATGATGTCCAAGCTCTATCAGGAACTATAAGTGACCTCCAAGACCAGATTAATTCATTAGCGGAGGTAGTCCTCCAGAATAGACGAGGGTTAGACCTACTTACTGCAGAACAGGGAGGAATATGCTTAGCCCTACAGGAACGCTGCTGCTACTACGCCAACAAATCCAGAATTGTCAGAGACAAGATAAAGAAGCTACAGGAAGACCTGGTGAAAAGGCGAAGGGAATTGCTTGAAAATCCCCTTTGGAGCGGGCTGAATGGATTCCTCCCCTACCTCCTTCCTATCCTTGGCCCCCTCGTAGGCTTTATCCTAATCCTATCCTTCGGCCCCTGGGCCTTTAGAAAACTAACAGATTTTGTTAAACAGCAGGTTGATAGCACACTGCCAGACCTATCCAGGTTCACTATCATTGTTTGGCCATGGCTGACCTAGAACAAGACTATGAGTCCCGCCATCCCTCCCTCCCTTAAGGGACAGCATTATGACCAGAGAAATGCTTACCTACCCCTACGGGAAAGGTATGGGTACCAATCTGGGTGCAAAGCAAAGCATTGCAAGGGAAGGTCACCAAAAAATTTTCTTTTTTGACCCTCTCTGGATTTCCCTGTGAGTATACCTGGGTTGCATAGAGGTTGGTATCTATAAAAAATCCATCGGCTCTGCCTCTCCTCCCCAAAAGATACCGAGAGCCATTGCCAGTGGGTTTGGAAAGCCCACGGGAGAACCCAGGTCACTACTCCCCCAATCGGTTAAAGCCCGCCCTCTAATAAGAAAGAAAAGGAGGAGATGTTGGGGACCATCCAGGTTAACAAAAGTAAATTCGACTTCCCTAAAAGAGTACCAGCTATCAGAAGTCACATGAAACCTTATGGTTTGGCTGGTGGCTAGAGATAGCCCGTTAGGCTGGTGGCTAAAGATAGCCCGTTGCTTAGCACCCAGCCCCAACCAATCACCTTTTGACAAATACCCCGCCAAGCAGATAGCCCTGCCCTCCTTTGTCCCTACTGCATATATACCGCTGTAACAGAAATAAAAATTTGAGGCTTGATCAGAATCCTGTCTTGCCTCCATTTCTTCGTGTCTCCTGTCTCTCATCCTCCACAGGTTCATCCTCTCCCTGCGTTGTTGTGCCCCGCTGGTCAGGGCAAATATTGTTACCTAAAAAGAAGATACAAATATCCTGTGGTTGCCCAAAGACAGTTGTATGCTTCTCTCAGAGATGTCTCAAATGACTAGGTGATGATTTCCTAGGCACACACATCTCAGAAGATGCACATAAAACTCTCAAAGGTGTAAGAACAGTGAATCTGGGAAAGCACCTTCCCCCATTACGTTCTAGCTTGTGGTACTAACATACCCAGTGCTCAGGTTATAAATCAAGGATTCCTTCTAGCCTTCTTCTTCTTTCACCACTGTGAATACATCACGAAATCCTCATTACTCCTTTTCCCCCACCTGTTTCTAGCTGTTCCTTGTCTCTTTGTCCTCACTGCTTCTGCTTTACTCTAGGTGGGCATCATTTTCATACCTTGGCCATTGTGAGTCTTTCATCTGATCTTCTTGCCTTCCATCACATGAGGTCTGATAATGAAGTTTGTGAACTTGTCACCACACATTTATATTGGCAGCATTGTACAAACAACATGGTAAGGTTTCATAACTTTGGTAGATCAGTATATCACAGCTGTGTTCATGTTAACATGTGGTGGCATCTTGCTGAGTGGTGCTCATTGTTGCTGTTGGGTGCTTTTGTGGGGTGTCATGAGAATACTGGAGCTTGAATTAGAGCAATGAACAAACATGAAATTTCTTGCTAAACTTGGCAAGAGTGGAAGTGGAATCGGGGACATGTTAGTCCAAGTTGATGGGAATAACGCCATGATGAAAAGGCAGTATACAAATGGATTCAGCTTTTTTCTTAGAGAGAAAGCATCACTGATAAAGAGAGGTCAGGGCAGCCTGTAATGAGCAGAACTGATGAAAACATTACACAAATTCATTGAATTGTGTCAAAACCATCAGCTAACTGTGAGAAGCATAATAGACCAAATCGACTTCAATAGAGAAACAGGAAAACCTACACTGAAAATTTTGGCATGAGAAAGATGTGTGCAAAAATGGTCCGCAAGGAGCTCACTGATAAACAAAAAGCAAAGGAGAGTCAAAGTTTGCCAAGACCTTTGGAGACGCAAGACAAGGTTTTAGACTATGTTATCTCTGGTAAGGAAACATGGGTATACCGATATCACCCCGAAACAAAGTATCCAAGTGTACAATGAAAGTCAGCCAATTCTCTATGACCAAAAAAGTACTGTCAGTCCAAATCAGAGTCACACTGATGTTGCTAACCTTTTTTGATATCAGAAGGATGGTTCATTACGAATTAGTACCAGCTGGACAGTCAACCAAATTGACTATGTACAAGTTTTGAAAAGGTTACATGAAAAATGTGAAGAAAATGAATGACCTGAACTTTTCACCAACAACTCATGGCTCTTGCATCACAATACACCAGCTCACATGGCACTGTCTGTGAGGGAGTTTTTAGCCAGTAAACAAATAACTGTACTGGAAAACCCTCCATACTCGCCTGATCTGGTCCCCAATTACATTTTTATTTACCCAAAGATAAAATAAATATTGAAAGAAAGATATTTTGATGACATTCAGGACATTCAGGGTAATACAGTGACTCTGATGGCCATTCTAGAAAGAAATTTGAAAAATTGCTTTGAAAAATGTACTAGGTGCTGGCATCAGGGCATAGCTTCACATGGAGAATACTCTAAGGTGACCTTAATAATATTCAGCAATATGGTATGCAGCCCTTTTTCTAGGATGAGTTCACAAACTTAATGGTGACCTTGTATATTTGTCCATTTCTCATTCCTTATGTATAGCCTACAAAGTTCCACTTTCTCTCAGGTATAGCCCTTGCTTTACATACACTGAATTATTTTTAGTTCTCCCAAAGCTTAATTGTCTTTCACACATCTGGGTTTTGCAACTGTGCCCTCCTTTCCTTTACGTGAGAGGCAATGTAGTGAAGCAGTTGGGAGCAATGGCTTTAGAAGTAAGATACTTGTGTTCAAATCTTAACTCTCACCTTTTCTATATATATGATCTGGACCTCTTCCTCATTACTAAAATAGTGATCATATTACCTACTTTTTCAGCAGTTAGTAGGGCTAAATGATATGATTGATTTACTTAGCACATATTAAGCAATCAGTAGTGTTAGTTTTGGGTATTACATTTTACCAAAATGTAATGGGGCTCAATTTGCTTATATCCTTTTTTGTGAAACCTTTCCTACCACCCTCCTCACCCTGTAACCAGTGTAACTGATCACTCCCCCTTTTTGTTCTACTCCTCTTCATTATATAGACAATAGTTAAACTTTACATGTGTTAGAAATGATTGTTTACATATCTGTATTATGCCCTAAGCTGTGGGAACTTCTAGAATGTACACCTTGTTCTTAATTATCCCAATATTTCTATTTCTACGACAAATTCTGGCAAAGAATAAGTACTTAACACATATGCATTGAAGAAAAAATAAAAAAACAGCCTATTTATCTCTGTCACAAAGTATCTGAAAAATGCAAGATGAGCCTCTACTTATTCTTCCCAGTAATATGGGAGTCACATGAGCTTCAGGGTAGAAATGAGTGTTCTTTTTTTATTTCTCTCATACATGTGAATGTTCTCCTTTCATACAAATAACTTTTCTATAGAGAAAATCCCATTTTTGATGTTGTTGTTTTGCTTTGTTTAAATTTTACTTTTGGAGTAATTCCTCTCCCACTTAAACTGACTTCTTCATTGACCCTCAAACCTAAAGTGATTTGTTCAGCTAAACATCCCAGAGAGCTCCTAATAGTTGCATCTTAGCAGTTTAGACAAAAGTAAGTCAGAAGTTTCTATTTTAAATCTGTTTGGTAGCTACACTATTTGGGAGCAGTATTTATTATTAAGTTGTCATTTCTAAACATATTAACATCATAACTTAAAATGCAGGTGTATATTTAAATTGGAAATATGTTTAATTCTCCATAACTTGACCCCCAACACAAATTTGCATTAAAAAGGCAACATTAATTAATCTCTATAATTATTAATATAATGTCATTAAACACATTAAAATATTGTACCTTTAAGTAAATGAACTTTTGAAAGTCCATTGATTTTTATTTCTTAAGGTCAATATTTCTGCTATTTTTTTTAAAGCATTTTGACTATTGATTTTGTTGCATCATGACAGAAATAAAAATAACACATGTTTGGTGGTAATCAAAGAGTCAGAAGTTTAGCTTTAGGCATTTTGTAGAATATTAAACTGGTTTTCTTACTGCTTCCACATTTGTCCTTACTAAACGAGTTAAAAATTTCATCAATAATAAATTATTTGCCTCAATAATAAAAACATCCCAGTTCTGTGAAGCCATATACATACAAGGTGAAAGCATACACAGTTCTCTGAGGACTTCTAAGAGAGTCTTGCTTCTTTCCATAAATCCTTGAGGTACTTAATAAAGCATCAAGAACCTTTCATCCGGGGGGAGCTGAGATAACTCAGTGAGTTAAGCATTCACTTTGCAGCCCCGGGGACCGAGGATCGAATCCCAGCCCCGGCCTGTGCAGACCCATATGCTGAACTGGGGAGTGCCTCCAGTTCAGTTCTCACTGGAGTGAAGACCCCGGCCAAGTTCCTGCCCTGTGCAGCCCCACACCCACCTGTGGAATGAAATTATGTGGAAAAACCAATGATATGCAACTATGGAGACTGTTCTGGGCCCTCCCCCTTCTCTCTGTCTCTGTATCTCTCTCTCTCTCTGTCAAAAACAATAAAAATAAATCTTTTAAAAGTTCATCCTGGGGAAGCCGGGATGGCTCAGTGGGTTAAGCACTCACTTTGCAGCGCCGGGGACCGAGGATCGAATCCCGGCCCCGGCCCATGAGGACCCATGTGCTGAACTGGGAAGCTCCCCTAGTTCTGTTCTCTCTCTGTCTCTGTATCTGTCTCTCTCTCTCTCTCTCTCTCTCTCTCTCTCTCTCTCTGTCAAAATAAATAAATAAATATATATGTTAAAAGTTCATCCTGAAGCCCTCTAGTTTCCTTTGTGGTGAATTGCCTTCTGAAGGGTCAGCTAATCTTTTCTTGTACGAGGTTTAAAGTACAGTCATACCTTGGTACTGGATTGTTTTGAAACTCATTTAATTTGGTACTCGACACAAATTTAACATAGAAAATAAAGAAACTAAATTTGTTAAAGATTTTGCTGAACTTGGATCAACCATCAGTTCAAATGATGACAGAGGACAAGAAACCAAGAGCGGGCTCAGACTCAAAAGGGCAGCAATGGGAGAATTAAGACAGTACACCAAGAGCAAGATGTGTCATAAGAGGCCAAGGCTAAGACCATCCACACCCTTGTATTCGCATTTACTATACATGGACATAAAAGTTAGACAGTAAAGAAGAAGGATGGATGGGGAAAAAAAATTATTTGAAATATGTGTTGGATAAGAGCTTTATGGAAACTCTGGACCACTAGAAAGATGACCAAGGAAGTCCTAGGACAAACTAAGCCTGAAACATTCCTGGAGGCAAAAATGACAAAATCAAAGTTATACTGTGGGTACATCATGAAAAGGCAGGGCTCTCTGGAAAAGACAGAAATGCTGGGAAAGATAGAAGACAGAAGAAAAAGAGAAAGGTCAATGTGAGCTGGGCTGAGTCCATGAAAGGAGCTAGGCAGGAGTCTACAGGAGCTGGGCATGGCTGTGAGGACAAGGCATGGTGGATTACCACTCACTCACAGGCCTGCCAGGAGTCGGAGCTGATCAACAACACGTAAGATACACACATATCTAAAAACATCTCAAAGTTTATGATACAGAGTGATTTTTTGTAGCAAAACAAGCTTTTGGACCTCACTTTACCATTCTTAAGCATTTTAAGCATTGAGTCACATAGGTGGCTCAAAATGGACGTGTTCACCATGCAGGGCACATCTATTTTATAGATAAAGAAACAAAAAGC
>PVKE010050224.1:0-11016 GCA_004027555.1 Craseonycteris thonglongyai | reverse complement strand
GAAAATTCAAAAACTCATGAACTGCAGCAATTATCTCTGTTACATTGAGAGAAATAATAACAATACTGCATATTACGATCGGGGACAACAATACAAGTATATTAAAATCTAATATAGATATATTCAAATTTACAAGAAGTATGTTAAAGTTACAATATATTTATTACGGTTTACAATACTGACTTCTTAATTTAAATAGAAATATTGTTATTCCTAATATATTTGTAACACTGTCCCTTATTTTTCTCTCAGTATAATGACCGCCGTTTAGAGATCTGTTGCCGAGAATGCTCACTTATCAAGTAAATAGATAGGTAAGAAAGGCAATTTAATTTAAAACAAAGAAAAGGTACTTCCATTTATACAGAAGAAAAATTGAAACTCAACTTGGTCACCGAGGATAAATAATATTGATTGATAATAATACTGTTAATACAAAAGAAAAGAAGCTACCGTATGACACTACCAAATATTCTAGCTAACTGACTGTTCTTCGATGAGTCGAGTCGTAACTGTTGCGTTCACGCATTGCATCCGGTGACAAGTGTAACACATAAGTCAAAATGTATTGTCTGGGTGGGCGGAGATCACAGTGTCAGGCTGTCAGAATTCTAGGAATTTATGACCTTGGCAAATTCCCAGAATGCATTAAACTATTGCTAGAAAGTTTTGTCTTCTACCCCTTTGCGCTCGAGGCCTTTTTCACTTGTGCCAACCAGCCACTCGAGACGATTTCGGCCAAATTGCGGAAACGTTTTACAAGTACTTTAAAATCATTCATAAACAAACAAATGTATACAAGTAATAAAATTTCACCAATTTATTTATTTTTATATCGAAAACAACAAAATTTGATAAATACCAGTATTGCACTCTGTAATTAGTTTTTGTGTGATATTTCGTAAAACAATGCCAAAGATGCATCCTAGGTTTATCAGGACATGTATCACAGTAATACGTTACTTTCCGCCTACCTCCAGGCGTGTTACGGTCACAGCAAACCTTGCAGTCCCTTTTTGGCCCTTGTTGTACTATGTGAAGCTTCCCATTTACTCAGATTTCATCGGAATGCGACATAGACGCTTGCTCACGATGCCGATGCTGGCGATATGATCCTCTCAATTGCTCGACAAGTGTTTTTAGAAATCGCAAATGGCTGAGTGGCTTTTCCCCTTGTTTGGTCTTTTCTAGTTTATACAGAATGTAAGAATTGATCAGGTAAATTTCCATGCCCCCCCCCAAAAAAAGCTTACGCCACCATTTAAGCGATTTTCGCAGAAAACAATACCGTGATGCATATTGGTCCGCCCAATCAACACCACCCATATATTTTATATAATTCAAAACAATATTGGGTTTCTTGACCATTATTTCCACACCACCTCGTGTAATCCTTTTGACCGTCGACATTCCTGTGTCACCCCTCGTAGTCAAACAAGTGACAGTCCTCTTATCTTTCCACCCTAAAAGTAAGGTGTTACCCCATCGATATGCGACCGTGGATTTTTTTGAAAAATTTGGCTTTTTTATTTCCTTGGGCAATTCTTTCCTGTTCGTTAAGATCGTTCCGGAGATATTGCATTTCAATTTGGCTAGTTCTTGAGCTAAGACATAACTAGCACAGTAGCGATCCATGTACATATGGTGCCCCTGAGCACCTGGAATTTTCTCCAACAACATTTTGTATAAGTGTATCGAAATTCTTGATGAAACAGGTAAATCGGGTCTGACCAAGAGCTCTGTTGTGAGTGATCCATAATATGGCAAAATGCAGCAAATGAAGCCAGTCTTTGAGTCAGCTAGAGTATAAACTCTGATACCCCATTTTGTCGGTTTCTTAGGATTCTATGTTATGATTTGACACTTCAAATCAGCTGGGTGCTGTATTGGCGCCACTTGAGTTGGTGCTTCAAATCAGCCGGGTGCTGTATTGGCACCACTCGAGTTGGCACTTCAAATCAGCTGGGCACTGCAGCGGCGCCGCTCGAATTATAAGAGCTACAATTGCTTCAAAGTCCATGGTACACAGAATTCCACCCCAGGCATTGCGAGCGATCGACAATTGACCAAAATTGGTCTCACAATTTACCGGTCGATCTTGATCAACTTGTTGGCCATCCCTGTTTTATATAATCAATGAATCATATATAAGTTATTCGTATTTTTGTGCTTTTATTCTTTTATTGTTAAATGTATTGGAGTGATATTCTTTAGTAAAAATTATATAGGTTCCAGGTGTACAATTATATAATATGTCATCAATGTGTTGCATTATGTATTCACCACTCAGAATCAGTTTTCTTTCCATCTCCATATGCTTGCCTCTCCCTACCTCCACTCCCAATTCTTCCCCACTTACCCTGAGGTAACCACTGAACTATTGACTGTGTCCATAATTTTTTGGTTCTTTGTTGCTTTCAGTTTTAAATTCCACATATGAGTGAAGTCATATGGTTCTTAGCTTTTTCTGTCTGGCTTATATTGCTTAGTATGATGATCTCAAGGCCCATCCATGTTGTTCCAAATGGCTGTATTTCATCTTTTCTTATCACTGATTAATATTATGTTGTGTAAATATACCATGACTTCTTTATACAGTCATCTGTCATAGGACACTTTGGTTGTTCTCTTGACTTGGCCATGGTGAACAGCACTGTGATGAACATTGAGGTATATATGTCTTTGCAGATTTAGATTTTCAAATTTTGGAGGTAGATACCCAAAATGGTTTGCCTGGTCATGTGGTAGCTCTATCCCAATTTTCTCAGGAACCTTCATATTATCTTCCTTAGGAGTTGTACCAATTTTCATTCCCACCAGTAGTATACCAGAGTTCCTTTTTCTTTTTCTTTTTTTTTCTTTTTACAACCTCTCCAGCCCTTGTTATTCTTTGTCTTGTAGATAATAGCCATCCTAATAGGTGTGAGGTGGTATCTCATTGTGGTTTAAGCCATCAAATTTAACACCTAGATGAAATGGACAGGTTTCTAGAAATGAATAGTCTACTTTGACTGAACCAAGAAGAACTTAATAACCTAAATAGACCAAGTAACAGTAAAGAAATGGAACCAATCATCCAAAACCTCCCCAAAGGCAGAAGCCCTTTACCAGTTTTATCAAGCAATCAAAGAACTAATGCCTATCCTCCTCAGATTATTCTAAAAAACTGAAGAGGAGGCATATTTCCCAACTCATTCTATGTGGCCAACATTACCTTAATACCAAAACCTGGTAAAGATAATGCAAAAAAAGAAAAAAAGAAAAAAGAAAGAAGAAAACATATAGATCAATATTTGTGATTAACACAGATGCAAAAATCCTAAACAAAATATTAGCAAATAGAGTACAATGCATTAAAAAGATTATACATCATAATCAAAAGTGGGATTCATTCCAGGGACACAAGGATGGTACAACCTATGAAAATCAATCATTTTAATGATGCCCCACATAAACAAAATAAAGATAAAAATCATGATTGTATCAATTGATGCAGAAAAATCATTTGACAAGATAAAACATTAATTTATGATCAAAACACTGAATAAAATGCTTTTATTCTTTGTGCTAGACAGAATTGACTTTTTTTATTTAAAGAATGGTAAAAGAGCGACGAGACCTTTTGTCACAACTGTTTCAAAGTGTAGTCAACAGAAAACAAGTATTGGCCTCACTTAAAAGTTTGTTAGGAATGCAGAATTCCAGACTCCTCCTCAGATTTAGTGAATTAGGATGTTTATTATAACAAAATTCTTAGGTAAATTCTACATTCATTAGAGTGTGAGAATCACTGACCTTTGATATTTGTCTGTAGCTACCCACAGGTGTTCCACAGGCTAGACATGGCTCACAGACATGTGCTGCTTACATTATAATATATTGTAAAATGTTTTAGTTACTTAGTAACACATGAAAATTTGGGGAAATTATGTTAGAAAGTTAATTCCTTAATTCTATTGAAAAATGAGGCCTGATTGACCTAGGCTTACATTTGTACATAGAAAAATCTGTTGAGTTCTACATAAAACACAGAAAGCTTATTTAAACTTGAATTTCACATAAACAAAGAATACTCTTATGAAGAGTATATGGCCAATATAGCATATGACATTATTAAATTTTCAAAAAGTATTTGGTTTCTATCTGAAATTCAAATTTTATATCCTGTTTTTTATTATTTTAAATTTGATAACCCTACACTTTGTTGATCAGCATGTGATCATGAGAGAATATTAAGTCACTTGCTATCAAGCAAGTGACAAGCAGAAAAAAATTACATGGAACATAGTAAGGAATTAATAAAGGTTAATTATCTCTCTTCCTTTATAGTTTTCCTGTATACGTGTGTCTCATAGTAACTGCAAAAACAAATCTAAAAACCTAAAATTTTATAACATGTTACAATTCTGTGGAATCTGGGATTTGTATGAAGTAGACATATATTTTCAGAACAGTTAGTCTAAATATAAACAAAATGTATCTTCATCATAGGACATTTGAAAACAATTTATACAGAAGAGATATGGATTGTACATACTCAATGATGAAAGTAAGTTACACACACTTTAATTTCAGCTATTTTACATGACTATATATTTCTGTATATTTAACTATGCTAAAATACAGCATTAAATTCTATGTTAAATCAAATGTTTTAGGAAAAATATGGATGTCGATTGAATAAAATATTTAATGGCATCCTTTGAGATAACTTTATATACATAGTTACTTATTATTAAGTAGGTTATTATTGCCTTCCCAATAACATTTAAAAAGTAACATAGGTAGATGGCGGCATGAGAGGAGAGCCCTGATACCTACCTGGGAAGGGACTTATGAACTAAGGGGAATCCACAGGGGAAACCCTGAGAAACATCCTCAACTGAGAGAACCACACAATACAGAACAACACCCAAAGGTTGGAGGAAAAAGGGGCAAGTGGGAGAGGGAAGGGGAAGGAGCAGTTCGGGGACTGGGGTGCAGAATGCAGCCCAGGTCTGGCAGAAACAAAGGGAGATTGGGGGACCACGGTCAAAGTGGAGCTAGATTGAGAGCGGGCTGGAAGCCGAGACCTGAGGAGAGTAGAAGCCCCATGAGACTGGATAATTTAACATCCGAACTCAATGGGTGGCACACTGAGCCTTACTCAGATCATGGTGCCTGAGGTGGAATAGGGACCACGGATCAGGGGCAGCTGAACTTCCCAGGTGGGTGGGGAGAGAGCAGGTCACCAGCCCACCACAGCTCAGCACACCTGGTCACTGATTTACAGAGGCAACACAGCTGAGCTACTAGAGTTGGTTGTTAGAGAGCAGCTTTTAAAGACAGAGCTCCTGAAGTGTAAACAGCAGCTTGAGCAGAGGATTGAGAGGGACCCAGTGGAGCCACCTGCTGCAGCCCAGAGGGCATGTGCTGCTGCCCCTGCCACAGGCCATGCCGACATTGTGCTGCTGCCCCTTCCACAGGCCATGTCAACACTGTGCTGCTGCCAAGCCACCACCAGCAGCAGCCAGGCAGGCCATTCACTGGCCCACAGAAATAGCACAGCTCTGTTCATAGAGACTGAAAGTGAAGAAAGCTGGAGCGGAGGACTAAGAGAGACCCAGCTGTGTCACCACTCGCACTGCCACCACCCGCACCGCCATTGACGCACCGCTGCCCAGCAGACCATCTCACAGAAGCAGCATGCTCCACTGCATAGAAAGCAGTGGAGCAGAAAGGGAGAAAGACCTGAGCTGCTGCGCCCCCTGCCCACACTGAACTGCCAGCCTCCCCTGCTGACAGAGGAATCTACTATTGTGTCTCAGGCCCACTCCAGCTCTTACTCACACTCCCACACCTTCACTGCTCTGCCTTCTAACAGCTAAGCCAGCAACCTGAAGAGCAACCCCAGGACACAGAAACTGACTGCTTTCCTCAACCCTCTCCCAAAAACTCCTCCGCCCCACAACTGAGCCCATACTGCAACCTCCTGCACAACAGAGACATACCAGAGTGCAGTCAGACCATAGCCCACCTTACTCTCCCAAAGAGGGGAGCATTGAGACTACAACAGATGGAACAAAAAAGAAGAAAAAATAATAATAATAAAGAGAAGCCCATCTTATAGGAAAATCCCCAGAGAGAAAACATACCCATGTCTAAAGCAAAAAAAAAACAAAATCAAACAAAAAACAACTCATCAAATCCAATGCACACCTCAGAATCCAAAGTCCCTCCAGAAGATCATGAACATTCTTTTATTTATTTATTTATTTATTTATTTATTTATTTATCTATTTATTTATTTATGTATTTTTATTGTTTTTGTTGTTTTTGACAGAGAGAGAGAGAGAGAGAGAGATACAGAGAGAGAACTGAACTGGGGGAGCGCCCCAGCTCAGCATAAGGGTCCACAAGGGCCGGGGTCAGGATTCAATCCCAGGTCCCCGGTGCTGCAAAGTGAGCACTTAACCCACTGAGCCATCCCAGCTTCCCCATTAACATTCTTTAGAACATGAGCTTGCACACTTGGAATCAAATCTAAGTGAAACAGAATTCAGAGCTGCAATATTCAAGACACTCAAAGAGCTCAGTAAATGCTGGCAAAGTACCCAGACACAGTTAAATGACCTCAACAAAAAAATTTCAGATGAAAAGTAGTACTTTACCAATAAAATTGTGAAGTTAGAGGAGAACTAAAAGGAGCTCCTCAAAATGATGGGAAAGCTGGGATGGCTCAGTGGATAAAGCGCTCACTTTGCAGCCCCGAGGACCGAGGATCAAATCCCGGCCCCGCCCATGCTGACCCACATGCTGAACTTGGGTGTGCCCTCAGTTCAGTTCTTGCCGGGACCTATGTGGGAGGTTCCCGGCCCAGTTCCTGCCCTGTGCAGCCCCGCGCCCACCTATGGAGTGAAACTATGTGGAAAACTAATGCTGTCAACTATGGAGACTGCTCTGGGCCCTCCCCCTTCTCTCTGTCACTCTCTGTCTCTGTTTCTCTCTGTCAAAAATCAATAAAATAAATCTTTAAAAAAAAATGAAAAGCATAATGGGAGAGCTGAAAAATAGATTAACCAGCATAGGAAACAGAGCTGACCAACTGGAGGAAAGAGTTAGTGAAATTGAAGCTAGATACATGGAAATTTCACAGAGGAAAGAAGAAAGGGAAATGAGAATCAAGATAAACGAAAGAGCCTTACAAGAATTCTCTGACTCCATCAGAAAGAAAAATATTAGAATAATAGGGATACTAGAAAGAAGCAAGACAAAATCTTCTCAGTCTACTAAAACAAATAGTGGATGAGAATATTCCTAACCTATGTGTCAGGAGTAGGCTGGGGAGTTAGACAAAACACTCACCGGCCGCTGAGGTCAGTTGGCAAGAATGAAAAGACATGTCTGAGAAATTCCCTCACCTTGTATGGCCCCGCAGGATGGCTGGTTAGTCAACAACAGGTAAGATTCCTCAGGACGGAACAACCTAAGACAGGCACAGTCACATAGGGGCCTTCAGAATAATATATGGGAAGCATAAGAGATGAGGCACAGAGCCTCATCCCCCCAACTCTTCTACAGGGATCTCTCTTCTCTTGCCCTTTCCCCTCAAGGAGTTGCGGGAGGGTACTGGAATGTTTCTGCTTGGCTGGAGCACAACTAACTCCGGGGCCTTGGAGATAGGCAGAACTCCACTGACCTTCAAGACGTGGATTTGATATGGTTTATTATTTATCTTTAGTGTACCAATAAGTTCTTCTCCCAAGAATGCTCTGACCATTTAGTTACCCAATTATTGCTGTTTTGCAATGAAATAAACAATTGCTCTGTAGACGTGATATCTCTGCTTAGTCCTGAGAAAAATAATCTCTGTTTTGTGTCAAGTTAACTTTTACTCTGTAGCCATGTAGCTGTGCATGTACTCTTTTACTATAAAATAAGCTGTAAAAATAAACTCGAGGCTGAAGTATGATTGCATGCTGACAGCCCTCTCAAGCCCATGCTCTTTGGTTTTCTTTAATCCTCACGCCTTGCTCCGGGACTGTTTGACACTGACGGTAGGCTCCGTCACCTATAGAAAGAACTAGAACTCCAAATTCAAGAGGAAAACAGGAGCCCTAGCTACCTAGGCCCTAGCAGATCTTCTTCAAGGCACATTGTTTTGAAGATGACAAAAACCAAAGACAAAGAAAGAATCCTCAAGGCTGCCAGGGAAAAACAAAATGTAACTTTCAAAGGAAAAGCTATCAGGCTGTCATCAGACTTCTCAGCACAAACTCTGCAAGCTAGGAGGGAGTGGACCCCAATCTTCAAAATATTAAAGGATAAATGTTCAGCCAAGAGTTAACTATCCAGCAAAATTAACACTTAGATATGGAGGAGGAATTAAGACCTTTTTAGATATACAGAATCTGAGGGAATTCTCCAGCTCAAAACCGGCACTCCAAGAAATACTGAAGGCAGCTGTTCGGCCTGAATCAAGAAATCAAAATAAATGGAGAAAAGTTGGGGCAACAAAGAAATAAAAAGAAAGAAATGGATATAGGATATCCTCATATGTCAATCATCACCCTAAATGTAAATGGCCTGAATTCACCAATAAAGAGGCACAGGGTAGCAGAATGAATTAAAAAACAAAATCCAACCATGTGCTTTCTACAAGAGACACACCTCAGCCACAGAGACAAACATAGACTCAGGGTAAAAGGATGGAAAACTATACTCCACGCAAATGTCAGTCAGAGAAATGCAGGAGTGGCCATACTGGTTTCTGATGAAATAGACATCAGGATAAAAAAAATAATAAGACATAAAAATGGAGATTTCATTTTGACAAAAGGGTACAATACATCAAGAAAACATGACACTCATCAATTTATATGCCTCCAACCAGGAAGCACCAAAATTTACAAAAAAATTACTAATAGATCTAATAGGAGAATTTGACAAAAATACAATTATAGCAGGGGATCTAAACATCTCCTGACAACACTGGACAGATCATCCAAGCAAAAAATAAATAAGGAAATTGCAGCTTTAAGTGATACATTATAGGAAATGGACATAATTGACATTTATAGGACAATCCATCCTGTAACACAGGGCTATACTTTTTATTCTAGGGCACATGGAACATTTTCAAGGGTAGACCATATTCTGGAACTTAAATCCAACCTCAGCAAATTTAAGAACATTCAAATCATACCAAGTGTATTCTCAGATCACAAAACTTTGAAACTAGAAGTCAATTACAAAAGATCAATTGCAGAGAGAACCACATATATGTGGAGATTGAACAACATGCTATTAAAAAGTGACTGGATCAAAGAGGAAATAAAACAAGAGATTAAAAAAATCTTTAGAAACAAATGGCAACGAAAACACGGCATACCAAAATTTCTGGGACACAGTGAAAGTGGTAATAAGAGGCAAATTTATATATCTCATCACAGGCCTATCTCAGGAAACAACAAAAACTATAAGAAAACACCCTCACATCTCATCTTCAAGAACTAGAAAAAGAAGAACAAAGGAACCCCAAAGCTAGCATAAGAAAAAAATTAATAAAAATTAAAGCAGGGAAGCCGGGATGGCTCAGTGGGTTAAGCGCTCACTTTGCAGCGCCGGGGACCGAGGATCGAATCCCGGCCCCGGCCCATGCGGACCCATATGCTGAACTGGGGAGTTCTCCCAGTTCAGTTCTTGCTCTGTCTCTGTCTCTGTATCTCTCCCTCTCTCTCTGTCAATAAAAAATATTCTAAAAAAAAAAAATTAAAGCAGAACTTAATGAAATTCAGAACAAAAACACCAATAGATAAAATAAATGCCACAAAGAGCTGGTTCTTTGAAAACAAACCAATAAAATTGACAAGCCACTGGCTAGGCTCACCAAAGGGCAAAGAGAAAAATCTCATATTTTCAGAATATAGGAGAATAGGGGAGAGATAACAACTGACACTAAAGAAATACAAACAATCATAAGAAAGTATTATGAAAGATTCTATGCCACTAAATTTGACAATCTAGAGGAAATGGACAAATTTCTAGAAACATCTAGTTTACCTAAACTGAACCAAGAAGATTTGGTTCAGTTTAGGTAGTAAACCAAATACACCAATCAACGGTACAGAACTTGAAACAACTATCCAATATCTGCTCAAAGGAAAAAGGCCTGGACCAGATGAGTTTACCAATGAGTTCTACCAGTCATTCAAAGAAGAACTAATGCCCATCCTCCTCAAACTACTCCAGAAAATTCAAGAGGAGGCAACGCATTCTATGAAGCTAATAAATACCTCCCTAATACAAAAACCTGGGAAAGACAATATAAAAAAGGGAAACTATAGGCCAATCTCACTGATGAACACTGATGCAAAAATGTTAAATAAAATTTTAGCTAACAGAATACAACAATGCATTAAAAAGATTTTTCACCATGACCAAGTGGGATTCATCCCAGGGGCACAAAGAAGGTTTAACATATGCAAATCAATCAATGTAATCCAGCACATAAACCAAACAAAGGATAAAAAACACATGATTATCTCAATTGATACAGAAAAAGCATTCGACAAGATACAACACCCATTTATGAAAAAAACACTGAATAAAATGGGAATTGGAGGAAAGTACCTCAACATAATAAAGGCCATATATGACAAACCCTCAGCAAATATGATACTGAGTGGGGAAAAGCTATTTGCTTAAAATCAGGAACAAGACAGGGATGCCGCATGTCAACACTGCTGTTCAACATAGTTCTAGAAGTTCTAGCCAGAGCAATCAGACAAGAGAAAGGAATAAAAGGTATTAGAATTAGGAGAGAAGAAGTTAAACTGTCACTCTTTGCAGATGACATGATCCTGTATATACAAAACTCTAAAGACTTTATCAGAAATTTATTACAAATAATAGACAAATACAATAAAGTCGCAGGCTACAAAATCAACGTCCCAAAATCAACTGCATTTTTATGTGGCAACAATGAAACTTCAGAAAGAGATGAGAAGATCCATTCCCTTTGCCATTGCAAACAAA
>PVKE010050223.1:0-11016 GCA_004027555.1 Craseonycteris thonglongyai | reverse complement strand
GAGTCTCTGCCCCCGAACCACTGCTTCCCTTTTCCTCGCCCGCTCTCCCCTTTTTTCTCTAACCTTTGTGTGTTGTTCCGTGTTGTGTGGCTCTCTTAGTTGAGGTTTCTTCTCAGGGTTTCCCCTGTGGATTCCCCTCTGTTCACAAGGCCCTTCCCAGGCAGTTATCGGCGTTCTCCTCTCATGCCGCCATCTTGGACCTCCTCTGCATGTTTTGAATTAATGTTGAGACTGAGAGTCTGTTCTGAGTTTATTGGTCATTTGTATGTGATGTGGGTTGTGAAGGCTGCAAGCTGAGCTGGGGAGGCTGGTGGCAGATACTCCAGGAGGAAGGAATAGCCCCTGCAGAAGTAGAGAGGTATGGGTGGCGGGTGGCATGGCATCTTCTGGAATGGGACCTTGATTAGGTCTAACTGTGGCATTCTGAGGGATGCAGAGGACATAAATCCAGACCAAAGGGTCCTGAGTCTGATTGAGGAGTTGGGACTTTAATCCTGAATGGTGTGGGGAACCAAGGGAAGATTCTGAAACATTCTGTTTGGTGTTTCCCCTTCCTGTCATGTCCCCAGGTGCCCATCTTCCCATCAGTTAGGCTGCCAGCCCACCCCTTCAGTGTCTCTGGGTTCTAAGTTCAAGTGTGGAGCTCCTGCCACGCAGAGCTGTTGTCAGGGTGGCATGAGAGTATGCTGCAGAGTGCTTCGTCAGGAGCACAGTGCCGCAAGGTTTTGGCTGCAGAGCTAACAGTGTGGGCCGCCTTCACCACAGAGGTCCTTCCTGTGTGAAGTGTGACCCGCTTCAAGTCTGTACTTCATTTCAGATTTAAAACTTAATTTCTTTCACAGATTGATTGTCGGTAATAATAATGATCATGATAGCTGCATTTCATTTCACGCCTACTATTGCCAGGCCCTGTAGCAGACACACATCGGAAATAGTCTTCTTCCTCCTCACAGCGATCTGTAGGGAAGGGGTGGTCCCTCCATTTTATGTAAGAGCAGGCAACATCACATGTCTAAGGGTTCCGGAAGAGCCAGGACCAGGTCAAGTCATCTTGGCCACTGTCTCCCAGGAGGTGCTCCCACCCCTGTGGAGAGGGCTCCCTGCCTCCCAGAGGCTGCTGCATTGGATCAACATGTGCTACGCCGGGGACAGACAAGCTTTTACGTGGTTTTAATTCACTTTATTTACTGAATCTATAGTTGATCTTCTGAATCACTCTTAGAGTCTTTCAGTCCAGTGTACTAGCCATGGCTGTCACCCACGGCTTTTGCGCTGCCAGCTCCTTTCTTCTTTGACCACGTGAGAGACCGCCACCCAGCCCAGCACCATCTGTGGGCTGTGAATTTCTAACTCTTTATCTATGCCATATTGCTTATTCACTATCTCTACATATGTTGGGCTATATTGACAGATATGAAAATAGAACCTTTTAAAAAATACCTTTTCGAAGCCCCCAAACATTAGGCTTATGTTAAAACCTGTGCAGATTCCCTCAGTACTTGTGACATTTCCTGTTTGCATTTGCACAGTTTGGAGAGCAAATATACACTGATGGTTACAGATTTATTTTCTCTTCTGCTCTCAGATACGAAATTCATGTCTTAGCTCATCCAGGTATTTGTTTTTTAGAAGGATCAAAATACTTATTTGCATCTGTTACTTTTCTTTGTGTCAAGTTTTCAAAATTATTCTTTGATGCAGAAGAGCAGGACTGGGCGAGACACAACTGGATTTGAGCTCTAGCTCACTCACTCTGCAACTCTGAGCCTTACTCAGGTTCTTCTTCTGTGGAATGGCATGAACTATGTAAAAGCACTTTGGGGCTGGCATACAAGTAGGTGCTCATAATAGGCAAATTCCCTTTCCTGTAGATTAGGTAGTATCCTGCAAAAAAAGGAAATCTTTCCCAAAGAGTTTGTTACAACCTTCAGTAAACATTTAGCAAGAACCTTTTATGCAGTTAGTATTGAATTAATTAATTAGGAAATTTTGCAATTAAAGAATTATTTTTAACTTAGGTAATAATTTATATACCATATATACACTGAGTTATATTATTTGTACAAAACCAGCTATCCACCAACATTTTGCAACTATTCTAAAATTAGAATTTGGAACTTATAAGAGTTGACAAGCCATGAAGAAAATTCATCCATGTGAAGAAAAGGAGAAACAAAAATAGGTTTGATGTTTTTACTGAGAATTGACAGTAGGAATTGAACTGGTGTTGTATTGTTTTGGGTAGCAAAGAGGTTTCCATGAGAGAGGTGGGTGCAGAAATGGATGATCAGAAAGTTTTGTCTAGCAGCTTTTCTCCTTTTTTTTCAATCCTCTGTTTCCTGTTTTTTTAACGTAATCTTTTTGTTGTTGTTAAATTTATTGCGTTGACATTGGTTAGTAAAAATGACATAGATTCGAGGTGTACCATTCTATAGTACATCATCTGTGTGTTGCATTATATATTCACCACCCCCAGTCAGTTCTCTTTCCATCACCATATATTTGGCTCCCTCTCCTTCCTTACCTTCAGGCAACCACTAAACTATTGACTGTGTCCATGAGGCTTTGTTTCTTTGTTGCTTTCAGTTTTGTATTCCACATAGGAGGGAAGTCATGTGGTTCTTACCTTTTTCTGTCTGGTTTATTTTGTTTAACATGATGATCTCAGGTCTATCCCTGTTGTCACAACTGGCAGAATTTCATCTTTTATCTCTGAGTAGTATTCCATTGTATTTATGTACCACAGCTTTTTTATCCAGTCATCCATCAAGGGGCACTTTGGTTGTTTCTATGACTTGGCCACTGTGAACAGTGTTGCAATGAACATTGGGGTACATATGTCTTTTTTATTTTCTTTTTAAAAGGAAGTCTCAAACCACAAAATACCAAACAGTTAGGAAACTTAATACAAAGGACTAAATTTTGGTGTCCCACTGTAGTTCCAAATTCTGAAATACAAAAGTCCGATTTTTCAGAAATGAGTGTTTTGTGGGGCGCATGGTGCCCACGTGGTATAGTCAGCTATGGGTGGGCTATACAGCTGCATTTCCCGACTTCCTCTCGGGTCCTCCAAAGGAGTTGCTTGGTGAACACCACTGACTTTGAGCTCAGTTTCTTTCCGCTTCTGGCATCTTGGAATTGGCACATGGAAAGTCAATGAGACTTGGTTCCAGGCCCAGCTCCATGCCCACTTCTCCAGAGTGATGCTCTGGGTAGAAAGAGAGGCCTGGGCGTTAAGCAGCCAGAGTGAACATGACTGGTTAATTTGCCCTTCTTTTTTTTTTTTTTTTTTAATTTTTAAATAGAATTTATTGAGGTGACACTGGTTAATAAAATTATATAGATTTCAGGTGTACAATTCTATAATGCATCATCTGTATACTGCATTGTGTGTTCACCTCCCAAAGTCAAATCTCCTTCTGTCACCATACATTTACTCCCTTTACCCTCTTCTAACTCTCCCCTCCCCCTTACCTTCTGGTTACCACTAAACTGTTGTCTGCTTCTATGAGTTTTTGTTTGTTTGTCTTATTCATGTGTTGCTTTCACATATGAGTGAAGCCATATGGTTCTTGACTTTTTCTGTCTCGCTTATTTCACTTCCCATGATAATCTCAAGATCCATCTATGTTGTCACATAGTTGGTTCTTCTAATTCTAGTCAGTGTGAATTCCAGGTTCAGTCTTGAGTTTTGAACACTTTGTTTCAAGGCACAGAGATTCACCAGCCCCTTTGAGAAATGGCCTTGATCAGAGTCCTGACCTTCAGGCACTGGGAACACTGAGATTTCCCTCTCCATCCTTGGAATCCTGTCTTAGCCCCACTCCCTCATTCTTCCAGCTTCCCCTCCTTTTGGCAGACTCCTAGGATCTGCACACTGGTCTGGACTCCTTTGAAGAATCTAGCACCTCGGTGGAAATTAATTTCAAAACACATATTGCAAAGTCAGTTGAATCAGAGTTTGAAAAAGATTTTGCATAAAATTGTTGTTCAAAATATAACTGTTTGATATGAGCATAGAGTAATACAAGATACTTTGTGAAATTTCAAGAAGGCAGCATGTATCAAAAGAACGAACTTTATATTTAATCCCCTGTTGCCATCAGCCTCTAGAAAGAAAGCGATTTTCTCTTTTGGGGGAGTGGATGGGAAAGATCCTGCCCTTAACTCACATGTAAAATGGATGGGAATTCGCATGTCCTCTTTGCCTTGCCATTGTCATCTCTTTGGCTGCCCGCAAATGAGGAGGAGGAGGGTTGGAGGGAGTCAGAACTAGGAGCACTGATGTCAGCCGGAGCCATGGAAAGAGAATTGCAAGAATGAGAAGTAGAATGGCCCATGCTGCCAGCATGTGAAGTCTGACTGAAAACCAGGAGGAGGAGATGAGCACAGGTCTGAATAAACATGCTAAGTAATGCTAGAAAGAAGGCAAGGCCTCATGTGAGTGATGAAAGTTAAGGGTGGAGACGCTGCCCAATTGTATTGAGTTTTTAAAAAGCTTGCTCTGTGAATACTGTTTAAATGTATTTATTAAAATGCTTAAATTGGGACACTATTACCAAGGCCCATTCTGTTTTGAAAACAGAAATAAACAAAGCCATGTGCCTGAGTACAAACATGTTAGCCCTGCCTCGCACATCATCATGTTGGGCTTTTAGACAAGTGGACTTAGGGGCAGTCTTTTGGAGATGCCTATTATGTTCTTTGTGTTCAGAACCAGGGAGAATGCTACCCCATCCAGTTTGGTAGATATTGTATTATGCTTTCAGACTGCTAAGATATTTTGTCTCTTGCAAAGTCTGCCTTTGACCATATTCCAGTGGTTTCTTCTGGAAATGCCGCGAGCATCCTCTGCTCATCGTCATCACTGGTCAGTCCACAACGATTAAGCACATCAAGCCCGGACCTCTGCTCACAGACAGATGGGCTGGAGGATCCTGGGCTGAGAAACATGCTCCTATGTAGCTTGGTTCTTCAGAGGCACAGGAAAGGTGTGTGTCATCCTGTTGGCCTCCCGACACCCCCACCACTTCCAAGGAGGTGTCGTTTCTCACCTCTGTTAGGAACTGTGTTTCACCTACATGTCCTTGGCACAAGGTGCAGAAGCTGCAGCATCCATACTGCCCAGCCCCAGGCTCCAGGGGCCAGGAGGACTCTGCAAATCACCTGTACTCAGCAGCCTTTGCGGTGCCAGGTGCGGGGCCACGTGCTGGGAAGAGGGGGGCAGTGGGCAGAGATCAACAAGACCCAAGTCCTGCCCTTCAGTTCACCACCTGTGGGGAGAATACAAACAGATGCTTACAACAGCGCATTACAAGGACAGCCACAGAGAGTAGGAGGTCAAGTAGCCCAGAGGAGGCCATGTCTGAAACCCTTCCTGTGGAGGGTGGCATCTGGAGCACCTGGAAGATTCAGTGAGTCAGGCATGCAGCCATTAAGAAATGAACATTTATGGGACATCTCTGCCATACTGAGAGAAGGGTATTGAGAAGACGCCAGCAGGGCCTCCCCCAGGAGCACTGGGTCTTACAGGCAACATTGGAGGATCTGATAGGAACCCAGGAGGGGCAGGTTAAGGCATAGGGGCTTCCTCCTCAGGGGCTCACGGGAGAAGAGGTGCTGAAGCCTAGTCTGCAGGCGTGTTTGGGTGCTGGCTAGAAGATGGGGCTGAGGTAGAGGAATCAGTGTGTCAAGCCTAGGAGGACACAGGAGCGTGAGGGTGTGAGGCGGCATGGCATGTGAGATGGTGAGCATGGGGACTGGAGCAGAAGGCAGGCAGAAGCTAGAGAGTGGGCCAGCCAGGGCTAGCGGGTGTGTGCAGCTGAGGTAACAAGAAGGGGTTTGCTGAAAGACCGTCTAGATTCCCAGAAGGGGCAAGATGATGGGGAGCAAGGCTTGGGCATGTTGGAGGATCAGGGCTGCCTCTAACCAGGAAGCAGCCATGGGGAGGGAGGAACCAGCAGAGATGGGGGGATGCCAGCTGCTCTCTGACTGCGTGTACCTTGCTCAAGTTTCCGAGTCCAGGGAGGGGACATCAGTGGCCTGGGCTGGGTCATGAAAGTCTAAAATCACCCCAGACCTGGGGATTCCGGGATGGCTTAGTGGGTTGGGCACTCACCTTGGAGCCCCGGGGTCCGAGGATTGAATCCTAGCCCCAGCCCATGCAGACCCATATGCTGAACTGGGGTGAGCTTCCCATGTGAGAGGCCCAGCCCAGTTCCCACCCTGCGCTACCCCCGCCCACCTGTGTGGAATGAAACTATGTTGAAAACGGATGATGTACAACTATGGACACTGCTCTGGGCTCTCCCCCTTCTCTCTGTTTCTGTCTGTCTCTGTCTCTCTCTCTGTCAAAACAATAAAATAAATTAAAAATAAAATAAAATAAAATCACCCCAGACCACATCGAATGGGAATAGGTGGTTCTAGTGTAGAGTTCAAGGTGGAGTTGTGATGGGAACGGATGCTGAGCAGTCATAGCTGCAGCCTACGCCCTCAGTATTAACTGAGAACTCATGACAGGGCCAGGCCCCTCACCTTCTTACTTTTATCCTCACTTCCCCTGCTGCCTTGAATCTCTTGGACCTGAGTTTCTTGGTGCACTGGGAATAGACCGCCAGCCCAACTGCCTCAGGCGGTGGTTCAAGAATACTCAGAGAGTGGTTCTCAAACTCTGATGTAGGACCCCTTTACAATCATAAAAATTATTGAGGACCCCAAAGACCTTTTGTTTATAGAGATTACTGTCAACATGGGCCATCTTAAAAATGGAAACAGAATGTTTAAAAATAGTTTATTTATGCATTTTAAAATAACAGTAATGAACCTATTACATGTTAATATACATAACATTTTTAATGAAAAAATAATTATTTTTCAAAATGAAAAGCAATGTAGTGAGGAGTGTGGCATTGTTTTAAAATTTTGCTGGTTTCAGTGTCTGGTTTAATGGAAAGACAGCTGGATTCTCCTGTCTGCCTCGGAATTCTGTCCCTTACGATCTATTGATTGCTTGAAGCACATAAGGGCATCCGCCTCACACAGATATGTGGCTGCCACAGGAGGGTCCTGTGGATTCCCCAAAGGATGTTGAGGACGCCGACTTGTAGATAACCATGAGAAAGCCCTTTTAGGGTGCTGTTTGCTCCTGAGACAGGCTACTGAGTTCCCTCTTCTATCTCCTAAGGTGAGCTTGGTGGTGCAGACCCCCTTTCGCCTGCCCCTGCACTGCTGGCATTCTGGCTCCATTTCTCCTGTCTCTTCTTCCCGCTGCCTTCCTCCCAGGACAGCACCCTGCCCCGGGAGGCAGCTTCTGTCCAGTGGGCGCTGGTCCTCCTTGCTTCCACCCTTGTTGGAAGCTAGCACTTCCCTCCCAGCCCACCCTAGCCCCTTTCTTGTCAACCCTGCAGTTACGTTTGGACATTCATTGGTTGCCCTTTGTCCTAATAGGTCATCAACTAGAACTGGTCTAAGGAATTGTTCTTGTTTCTTTTAATAGCGCCAGGAAGATTAATCCTCCCCTACAATTCACTGCTGATATCCACCTGGCCCTGGTTTATCAGCGGCCTCCTGGAAACCCTGTGCATTGGGCTACTTTGGACTAGCCAGTGTGTCCATGATGTTCACCCCACCAGGGCAGCCTGGGAGCTGAATGAGAATCATAAACAAGAGCATGAGCTTGGTCGGAAACTGCTGGGTGCCAGTTCAGTATTCGTTCTTACTTTCTTCGCTGGTGTTAGAATCCCAGTGTGATTTGGGGCAGCGATGACTCCTACTAACATCTGATACCTGGCCTCTGTGCAGCTGAGGGAGGCCTTGGGACCTCGTAGGAGCCCAGCACACTTGAATGAAGGATGTGAGTAGCCGTGGAGAAGGTGTTTCTCAGCTGGAGTCCCCCCTTCTGCCTCTCTCTCTGGATACTGAGGTGTGGAGTCAGTAGAGCCCCAGCACCCGTTCCTTAAGGAAAGGTAACCTTGATGACACAGGCTGCACAGGACACTAAAGCAGACAGGTAGAAGGAGCTGGAGCCCCCGAGACTGTGAGGCCATCACAGCACAGGGTTGGCCTACATCTGGCTTATTTTATGAAAGGGAAAGGCTTCCATGTGGCTAGCGCTATAGCTACTGTAGGCTTTCTGTTATCTGTAACCAAATCTCATCCTAACTGATCAAGAGGCCCTTGAAACACTGTCATCTAACATTAGAGCTAAGGTACAATTAAGAATTCCCCTTCTGTTGCACCAAATTGTATTGATCCATTTAACCATTCCTCATTCAGCAGATACTGAGTTACTCTTTTGTACTAGGTACTGGGCGAACTACTGCATTCCAATTAATATGCTGATATTAATCAGAGAAATTTCCATACCATGCCCCACCCCACTGCATGCTGGGTTCTGAGGAGCTGTGCCTCCCATGTGGGACAGGAATTCCCAGAGGCCATAGGCCACATGGAGGGGCAAAGCCTAGCAGAAGAGGAGGGTGCCCCTGGCCTCCTAGGGGCTGAGTTGGAGGTGCAGCCCTCCCACCTGGGCAATGCTGGGAGAGCTCACCAATGCTGGCAGGGCAGGGCAGGAGATGAAGGAGTGAGGCCTGGGGAGACGTGTGTTGGGGTTGGATGGCAGTCTCAGGATCCCAGTGCTCAGTACTCCTTGGGCTCTTCTCTTTCCATGCACCCCCATTTAAGATGGGTCAGGACCACTAGGCAGGGCTGGGGAGAAGTAGAGGTACTCTGGGAACTACTGTGTGGGTATTGAATTTAGAACAATAGAGATGTTGTGCTAAAAATGATCAGGAAAGTCAGTGGGCTGCCCTCATTTTCACCCAGGTACAGGAGACTAGCCTCCTCTATTGCGTACACTTAAGGGGACAATAGAGACAGAAATAGATCGGTTATATCCCAGGAGTCATGCTTACTTCATTCACCTCAGGCCAGGGCTGCACTCTTTCCCCAGAGAGGTGCCTAAGCACAGGACCTGAGCTGAGTAGGCCCTATGTGCATGGAAGTGACCACGTGGATCAGCTGGGACTTGTGTTCCTGGAAGGAAGTGGGCACCTCAGCCCCATGTCACTGTGCAGTGCCTGGCTATGGGGAGATCAGAGCGTGATGCCCATGAGGAGGTTGTTGGCTCTGCTCCGTGGCAGGTCTCTGGGTTTGCTCAGTACCAGGATAAGGTGACAAGGGACAGCCTCCACAGCTTGCAAGTAGTTGGCAGCCTGGTGGGAATGAGGGACCGGGAACTAGCATGGAAGGGTGCATACCATGAGGAAG
Organism: Craseonycteris thonglongyai; assembly: GCA_004027555.1. NCBI lineage: Eukaryota > Metazoa > Chordata > Mammalia > Chiroptera > Craseonycteridae > Craseonycteris > Craseonycteris thonglongyai. The sequence goes on along the minus strand of PVKE010050223.1, from coordinate 1,746 downwards.
TAGCTGTGCCAGACCATCGCAGCTTCTTGAAGAAGGTAGTTTCAGAGGCAGCTGCCAGGAAGGTCTAGGAATCAGCCCAGTCAAAGCACAGTGGCCTGAAGCAGCACCAGTAGGCAGAAGGGGAGAGGGGCCCTGATCAAGGCTGTGAGGACACTGAAGGGCACAGGGTTCAACTGGAGGTCCTTTGGGGGCAGGGCTGGGTGTCTGAAAGGTCACTGTGCCACCTGTTAGAGTGTCACTGAGAAGGGGCTGGGCTGGAAGCAGCAGGCCAGCAGGCCCCGCCTTCATCCCCTTCAGAGGACAAGGTGTGGCCAGGCCCAGATACTGGTTGCCCCCACAGCTGTCTGTATCTGGCCTTAAAGGGGTGACCTGCTTTAGGCCTGGGCAGTTCAGGAACCCTTTGCCCCTTTGTACCCGTACTTGTCAGTGCTCATTGGTTATGACCGTGGCTCCACTGGAGTCTGTGTAGCCCCAGCCCAGGTACCTCTCCATGTAGTGGGCACACATGGCTACTATACTCACGAGCTGCCTCAAGACACTTAGAGCAGGATACTCTTGCACATCACCACTGCATTCTTTCCCTTCACCTTTCTACACCTCCCTCCCACAACTCCAGAGTCGAGGGACTCCATGAATACCAGGAACATCATTTATAGGAAGGAGCCTGTTGCCACAGCAACCCCAATGAATGGGGGGTGACTGGCATGCAGCCTCTTAATAGGTCCACAGAAAGCACTTCAGGGGGAGCAGCGGGCTGGGCCCTGCTCAGGTTTGTAGATGTGCCGTTAATGTGGGTGGAGGGACCAGCACAGGGGCTGGATCGGCAGCCCTGGGTTGACCAGGCAAGGTGATAGCATGAGTAGCTCTTTCAAGGCCCCAAACTGCTCACAGTTACTGTCTTTTCTGCAACCTGCATAGCCCGCGTAGAGAGGGCCAGTCAGAGGGACTGCAGTGAATCCCAGAGGTGCTTAGCTCATTACTTGGGGCTTCTGTGGATCATGTGCCAGCTGCTTAGGAAATGGGTGGGTTTTCTGGACAGAGAGAAGCCCAGCTGCCAGCAGGGAACCATTGTCAGCAATTTGGAGAAATAATAAATAGCTGAGCAAAGGCTGGAGGCTGGCCAGCGTCCCAGGCAGGCACTTGGCCCCCACCAGCAGCACGGCAGTCAGCTCTGGGGCTCCCTCCTGCTGTGGCCTGAGGGTGCAAGGGGCTGCAGCGTCTCACCTATGGCAGGGGTGGACACACTGGCTCCTAGAGGTACCCTGGGGCAGCAGAGTGGGGAGAGGAGGCTGAGGGTGTCCTCCGCCCTCCTCTCACACAGCTGTACCCCTGTATTTCTGTGACATGCTGGGCTTCTGAGCAAGAGAGTCCATTTGCACAACATGTCTTCTAAGTTTTGAAAGCCACTGGGCTAGCCATTCTGTAAGAAGCCTCCTAAACCAAAACTATAAGGTTTTGTGATGCTCATGTAACTTAGTAAGTTACAGTGATCCCTCGTTTTTCGCAGTTAATGGGGACCAGAACCTTCTGCGAAAGCTGAAAAACCACGAAGTAGGATTTGCCCCTAGGAATTTTTGTGTATGCGGGTACAAGAATGTTTTAAATATGTAAACAGTATTCATACTTTACTCATTTAAGACAAAAATGACAACAGTATACGTATTTACTTAAACGTGTCAGTGCTAATTAATAAGGTTAATGACAAAACCTTATACAGTAATAAACATGAATCAACATTGCTTTCTG
>PVKE010050222.1:0-11017 GCA_004027555.1 Craseonycteris thonglongyai | reverse complement strand
AAAAAAAAAAAAAAAAGAAAGAAAGAAAAAAACCCAAAAAACAAACAAACAAACAAACAAAAAAATCCCTCACCACACAGTTACATTTTTTTTATTTTTTTTCTTGTGATGAGAACTTTTAATATGTGCTGTTGTGGCAACTTTCATATACAGACATAGTATTGTTAACTATTGTCACCATACTGTACATTACACCCCCAGGATTTATTTATCTTATAACTTGACATTTGTAACTTTTTATCCCCTTTACCTATTTCATTCATCTACCCCCACCCCACCCCTGTTGCTGGCAACTACCAATTTGTCCTCTGTATCTATGACCTCATTTTTAAAAATTAGATTCCACACATAAGTGCAACCATATAGTATTTGTCTTTCTCTGACTTATTTCACTTGGCATAATGCCCTCAAGGCCCATCCATGTTGTCCCAAAATGGCAGGATTTCCTTCAAAGAAAGAATTTCTAATGGCAGATTTGCAGACCAGTTGGGCAGAATTATTCAAGGGCTTGAAGGGAAGACTTTATGACTTCACTCAAAAATCCACCTGCTTATTTCTTGAGCCTTCATGCCAAGAAAAGCACTGTAGCTGGCTATGAGGGAACACCTCTTCCAATCCTCCTTACTCTCCCTGGTTCAACAGAGAGGTAAATTGGGGCTCCTTTCCTCCCATTCTTTTACCTCAGTCCTTCTGCCCTCAAAGGCTGCTTTCAGAAATTATCTGATTTGGAGAGTGCTTCCTCTGGCCCTGTAGTTTCAAAGACTAGAAATTGCAGTAGACTTGAGGAAATGAATACTACCAACTCACCTGAAGTTTTACTATAGTGCCCTTCCCTTAGAAACCCAAAGTGACAACAGCTAGGAAGCCAGAGCCCATCTAAGTGAGCTTAAAAGGCAGCAAATAAATCAGAATTGAGACACTTACAAAGCAGTTCTTTTGGAGAGCCTTGAAATAGATGTATGACCCTGGTGAGGAGCGTGAAGGGATCCTGAGGGAGGGGAGCAAGTACAAGCGGCCCCAGGCTGAGGTGATAAAGGGTTTCTAATTGTTAGGAGCAACTTTGCAAAATCCATCTGCAAATCTTAGCATTGGGTGGCAGACTTATTACAGATCAGAATTAAATCCCTGGAGGTTATGGAAGATTGAGCTACTTTAAAAAAAGCTTGGCGAATATTGTGTTTTTCCTATCAAAAACTCCAGCTGGGCTTTTGTGCAGTGACCTCTGGGAGCCCAGGAGAGGACTTGGGGGGGAGAGTGGTTTGGCCCAAGGAAGAATTCCGAACATTTCAGCTTTGGGAATAGGGAGCGGAGGGAGTTCTCTTATGCCCATTAGATGTTCCTGGCTATTGGCCTTACAGCCCAGCAGGAAGTAAGCCTCATAAACAGCCTAGTGAGCTAGTGCCTAAGCAGCCCTGCACTGCCACCAAGTCCCGCAGATATTCCACCAATATTTGTTCTTCAGCAAAGTCCCCAGCCCTACCCCGCTCCTGAGGCGAACCACAAGGTACAAAGGCAAACCTGTATCATAGGTTCAGACTCTATTGGGTTCAAAGAGCAGGTGCCTACAAGGTGGGACTGAGACATCCATGGTAATTGTGGGCCTTCACTTTGTGCCACACACAGGAGTACCATACTCTATGTCAGAGGTCCCTGACCTGCAGGCCACGGGCAGGTACTGGTCTATGAACTGTTAGGAACCAGACCACACAGCTGGAGGTGAGCTGCAGGCGAGTGAGCAAAGCTTCATCTGTATTTACAGCTGCTCCCCATCACTCCCATGACCATCTGAGCTCCGCCTCCTGTCAGATCAGGGGTGGCATTAAATTCTCATAGGAGCAAAAACCCTATTGTGAACTGCACATTCAAGGGATCTAGGTTGTGCACTCCTTATGAGAATCTAATGCCTGGTGATCTGAAGTGGAGCTGAGGCGGTGATGCTAGTGCTGGGGAGCGGCTGCAAATGCAGATGAACGTGAGCAGAGAGGTGTGACTGCACAGAGACCAGAACAAATCAATGGCTTGCAGACTCCTATCAAAACCCTATCAGTGAGCGGCAAGTGACAAATAAGCTGCATCTGGCACTTGAATCATCCCAAACCCCCACCCCCACCATCCCAGTCTGTGTAAAAAATGTTAGGGACTGCTGCTCTATGTCATTTTAGTCTCCCACAAAGTCTGTGGAGTAGAGTGCAGAGATTGGGTTTCTTCTCCAAATAGAAAACAAAAAATCTTGCCTTTTTTTTCTGACTAAAAGAAATACTACATACTACTGCAAAGAATTTATAAATTAAAATATGAAATAGAGGACTTCATAATACCACCAGCAAGAGGTATAATGTTAACAATGGTTAACATTTGATATTCTTATGGAAAGCACGAATAGAAATAGTTTTACAAAATTGAACCGCATTAGACCCTGCAATTCTATAACTTTTTATAATTTATAAATAATCTGATGATATGATATTGGCATGGTTCATTGACATGATCCTATTTCTATGTTAATTAAAAATAGATCTGGATCATTTCTTATGGCTGTATTGTATTTTATTATATTGAAATATACTTCATTTAACCATTAACTATTAGGTATTTTTCTTATTTTCTGTTTTTTTTTTTACTATTACTGTATTACCTAGAATCTTTACATATAATGTGCACAAATTCCTAGGAATAGAAAAGCTAGGTCAAAGGGTATGCATACTTTAAAAGCGAAAACCACATATTACAGAAGTAGGGCAGCTGTTACTATTTCCAGATGAGAAAGCCTAGGCCCAGTGAGACGAAATGAAGAAGTTACTGCGCATCCCTACTTAGGCAGGAAGTTTGACAGACCTGGAATCCAGGTCTTTAGATGTCTGGTTCAGTAAACTTTCCAGTGTACCACACTGACTCCCTCCCAAGGATTCCTATGTACAAATAAGACTAGTGGCCACTATTCTCTGGACACATTCTGGGTGTTAGGCACTGTGGTGAGAGTTTTCTATTTATCATCTCACAGAGCTGCAGAGCCAAACCTGGCCAACTCTGGAGCTTGGCTTGTCATCATTATGCTCCACTCTGTTTTTGAAGTAATATCAAAGCAAACAGTCAGATTTGTGGCCAAATGTGAATTTAGTGAAGCAAATAAAAAAATCTCCATTCTTCTCATGGTGGCCTACAACTCTTGCAGGTGAGAACGGGATACTAACCCCTGATGGTGTTCCCAGGGTGCTACCCATTGGCAGGCTGGGACAAGTAAAAGAGAAGCTATCTCTGAGCTCAGACCATGGGGATTCTTTGGGCATGAAAACAAGCAAGACTGAAGGGGTGGGAGGGATAGCAAGGCTACTCCTCAAGCCAGCTGTGTGAACTGCGACAAGTCTTCACAGCTTCTTTCTCCAGGTTTCACCCAGCTGACATCCCATGGCTGCTATAATGAATATGAAAACATTTTGACAAGTAAAAAATATTGGTTGAGTGCAAGATTGTCAGAGTGACTCTGTAATTGAGAATAGGAAAAGGAAGAATCTTCTGGGCAGATGCCAGGACGGATGAGGGTACTGTGTTGGCAGGATGTGGTTACAAAACTGGCAATCACTCAAGGACTAGGTTCTAACAACGTTTCCTACAGGTTGGCATTATCAGATACTGATGGAATCGTGCCAAAGACTATGACTCCTCACTGTTGAATTTGGGAAGCTCTTTAGTAATCTGTTGAGACCCCTGCTGAGTGCCAGAGAGCCTAGCTAAGGTGGAGCAATGGGGAGGGGTCTGAAAAAGGAAGGAAAGAATAGCAATCTGAGAAAAGCAGTATCTGGTTAAGGAGAGGAGTAAGCAGTGAGAGGATAAAGGGAGGAAAATGAGGGTCTGAGAAGAATTGGGTTAGGGATGAGAGCAGGAGAAGAGGTAGGAGAGGAATCTTTGAGGAAGAAAATCTAAGAGAAATCTGTATAAAGCAAGATCTTGAGGGAGAGGGAGGAGATGGTGCTTTGAAAAGAGGAGTCTAGAAAGAAAAATAAGAGATTCTAGAGGCAAAGGGGCAGGGATGAAAGGGCTATGGGAGAAGGAGTTAGGGTCTAGGGCAGGGAGAGGATTAGAGATATCCTATCCCTACCTTTACATCTAATGAAGAAGTTCTCATCAAGGTCACAGATAACTTCCATGTCATCAAATTCAATGGCTACTTTTCAGTCCTTAACACCCTTGACCTCTATTGCAGCATTCAATGCCTTTCTTGAATTGTTTATTCTCTTGGCCTCTAATATAGCTCTCCCCTCATATTCCTCCTATCTCTCTTGCTACTTCTTCATTGACTCCTCATCCTTTGCTAGATCTTTAAATACAGGTGTTTCTCGGGAACGTAACCTAGGTCTTCTTCCCTTCTCACTTAGCATTCCTACACTCAGAGGTCTCATTTATGTCTCATGCTTTTAATTAAACTGTATACTCTGATGACCTACAAATCAACATTTTTAGCCCAGATGTCTCTAAAACTTGGACCTCTATATACTGACATCTCCATTCGGATAGCTCAAAAGCATCTCAAACTCAACGTGTCCAAAACTGTATCATTGATTCCCTTGGAACTAAAATGAATCCTTTCTCAGTCATCTCCACTTATGAAAACTAGTTGTTTAAGCCAGAAAACTGAAAGTTAAATTTAATTTTACTCTTTTCTCCATCTTTGGCCCACCACACCCCATCTCATCTGATGTGTAAATCCTTCCAATTCTACCTCCAAAATAGGGCTCCTTCATCCATCCAATAGTTTCCCATGTAAAGATGATACCTCCATTACCATCATCTACCAAAATTTGTCGTCTCAGAACTATTTTACACTTTTAAAAATTATTTGTAAAGGGAAAACCAGGATGGCTCAGCGGGTTAAGCGCTCACTTTGAAGCCCCAAGGACTGAGGATCGAATCCCGGGTCTGGCCCAGGTGGACCCACATGCTGAACTGGGCTGTGCTTTCCGAACATGGTGAGGCCCCCAGTTCAGTTAAAAAAAAATTATTTGTAAGGAAGCTGGGATGGCTCAGCGGGTCAAGCGCTTGCTTTGTAGCCCTGGAGCTCGAGGATCAAATCCCGGGCCCAGCCCGTGTGCCTCCAGTTCAGTTCTTGCCAGGGTCTATGTGGGAGGCTCCTGGCCCAGTTCCTGCCCTGTACAGCCCCAATCCCACCTATGGAGTGAAACCATATGGAAAACTAATGCTGTCAACTATGGAGACTGCTCTGGGCCCTCCCCCTTCTCTCTCTCTCTCTCTCTCTCTCTCTCTCTCTCTCTCTCTCTCTCTCATTTCTGTCTCTGTCAAAAACAATAAAAATAAATCTTAAAAAAATTTTTTTTGTAATAGGATATAGCCCAATGTCCTACAACTGGGGAATGGATAAACTTTGGTACATCTGTACAGTGGAATACTACTCAACAATAAAAAAGAACATACTATGGATATAGACAATTATATGGCTCAAGCTCAAATGTATTACACTGAGTGAAAGAAGCCAGATTCAAAACACTGCTCAAGGTATGATTTCAATTATATGACCTCCTTGAAGTGCCAAAACTGTAGGGATGGTGAACAGATTAGTGGTTGCCAGGGGCTGAGGATGGCAGAAGGGGTGGACTACAGTGGTGTGGCACAGGAAATTATTTTGAGTGTTGACATAATGATGATTTGGTGTATAAGTCTATTTGTTAAAATTCATGGAACTGTATACCCAAAAGACTGAAGTTTATGCATCTTTCCACATTCTATCACATAATATTAAAATGACATGCATGTCTATTTAAAAATAAACAAAAGTTATTAGTTAAAATAATTAAAGATTACAAAGGGCTTTCCTTTTTATGGGTTATATCTACTGATATTTAACATATTCTAACTGAAAACTGATACATTTAAAAGCTATTATTTAATTTTAACTCACAATGAAAAACATTGCATATTAAAATACATGATCAAAAATAACTATTTTCCAAATAAAAAAATAGTTAGCAAGGAAAGTGGCATTGTATTGCATTCTGAAGTTCTCTTTAAAGATTTATTTTTATTGTTTTTTGACAGACAGAGAGACAGAGAGAGACAGAGAGACGGGGGAGGGCCCAGAGCAGTCTCCATAGTTGACAGCATTAGTTTTTCATATAGTTTCACTCCACAGGTGGGTGCGGGGATGCTCAGGGCATGAACTGGGCCAGGGGCTCCCACATAGGCCCCGGCAAGAGCTGAACTGGGGGCACACCGCAGTTCAGCATATGGGTCCACATGGGCCGGAGCCGGGATTCGATCCCTGGTCTCCAGGGCTGCAAAGCGAGCGATTAATCCGCTGAGCCATCCCAGCTTCCCCTGAAGGTCTCTTTAATATCTGGCTGATTAAAAGGCAGCCAAATTCTCATATATGCTCTTGCATTTAATTTGTTGTGATATGTTCTTTTGGTTAAAGTATATGAAGAAAATCCAAATTCACAAAGAAATGTTGTAGGGTTGAGCGCTTGCCTCACAAATGGCAAGGTCCAGGGTTTGATTCCTGGCCCCGGCCCATGCAAATCCCACATGGTGAACTGTGGCACAACTGCTAACTGCCAAGATGGCTCAGCAGCAAAGGTTCTCAACTCCTGTGTGGGAGGGGCCCCTGGTTCAGTTCCTGCCCCACAGAGCCCCACATCCACCTGTGTGGAATGAAACTATGTCACAACTAATGTGTACAAATATGAAGACTTCTCTGGACCCTTCCCCCCTTCTCTCTCTCTCTCTCTCTCTCTCTCTCTCTCTCTCTCTCTCTCTCTCTCTCTCTCTCTTCCTCTCTCTTTCTCTCTCTTCTCTTTCTTCCTCTCACCTTCTCTCAAACAAAAAATAAATCTTAACAAACAAAAAAAAAAGAAACACTGTGGAAGAAGGGGATATCTACTAGCTTTTCAGGCAGAATTTTAACAATGACCCCCAAATGACCTTCACCTGTGTATAAATTCCTTCTTTGAGAGTGGGTGTTTATGATATTTCTAAGTCCCATGATTATGTTAATTATTTGGCAAGAAGAAATTATCCAGGTGGGCCTAATGTAATCATGTGAGTCCTTTTCAAAGCTGAGTGCTTTCTCTGTCTGAAATTCCAAGTGTGAGAAGCATGAAAAGCACTTGAGTTGCCATGGATGATTCAAAAAGGAAAGGGGCCACATGAGAAGGAATGTGGGGAGCCTCTAGGAGCAGAGAGTGGCATTCGGATGACAGACAGCAAGCAGTGGGGACCTCCGATCTACAGTGTGAAGAATCTGATTTTTTTTTTAACATTCTGAATGAGCTCGGGTAAGAGTCCAGTGCAGCCAATGACTTGACTTCAGATTTCTGAGGCCCTGAGCAGAGAATTCAGCTGAACTCACCTGAACTTCTGAGCTACAGAACTGTGAAATAATAAATGGATGTAGTGTGAAAGTTCTTAAGTTTGTGGTAATTTGTTATGGCAGCAATAGAAAGCTAATATATTGTGGATATTCTTCTTTGGTACTACACTAAAAATTCATAAGTGGTAGTGTCTTAATGTTTATTTGCAATGTTGAATCTGAAACCATTGGTCCATCTTGCACTTTGAATGGATCTGTTATCCATGTATGAATTGGTAACATCATGTATTAGTCATTTGGAAAATATTGGCCCAGGCAGTTATATAGAACTTCCAATTGTTGACTCATTTCATGATTGTACAATATAAAAAAAGTCAGTTTGGTTAATATCACTACTAATCTTATCAGAAATGTCTTTTAGGTACTAAGAAACTCTCATGCTCACAGTGGCAGGTACAGGTCTTTCAAATTTTTACTTTTCTACTTGAAAGTTTAAATGTTATTGACAATAAATATTATCATTCATTTTCCTTGAGATAACAAGATCACTTTAGTCATTTTCAATAAAATGCTAACCAAATACCAAAGTCTGAATAACCATAATTTGTCTGTAGTCAGTCTTCCAATTAAATCAAACTGTTCCAGGAAAAACTGGCTAGTTTAGCTTGTAATTTAATCACACAATTGCTTTTAATGACTAATATCATGCTTCATTCAGTATGCAGTAGAAGTGCTTTATACATTCTTCCTATTTTGTCACCCAGAGTATTAAAAAAACGACGTGTTCAAAGGTTGATTAAAAAAATAAAACTCTTTACTGTTTCATCAAGACATTCTTAAATAAAACTGACAGTTCCTCTATCAGGAATGCATTACTGATGAAGAATCACATGAATGCACTTTGACTCCCCTGTGTTGATCTCTGTTAAGGTGCCAGCACTTTTACCCACTATTGCTTTTGCTTCATCAGTGCAAATGCCAATACAGTGAAAATGGCATGTAATGTCTTAGCATTTTCATGAAAGTAGTATTGACTAAACTCCCTGAATGAGTCTTAGGGGTTGCCATAAGTCTTTAGCCCACACTTAAAGACTGCTGGTCTAGGTCAAGGCTAAAAGGGGAAGTGTGGGAAGGTGGACATGAAAATTGAAGTCATCCTTAGAAACATCCTGTTAGTAGAGGAAGCGACTGGGAATAAAGAGGAGAAAATTTCTAGATTCCTTCTTCCAAGGACCTCTGCTCTTCCTCTTCCTACTTCTGACTTGCCTTATTCCTGAGCTGTCCCAGCCAAGTCAACATCTACCCTCTAAAGCTCTCCCATCCTAGGATTTTGGATGCTTTATCTTGCCAGGCCAAAATATTACTGGAGAATTCCATCCAGGCCCATGGCTATTTGCCACCCTAACCTATAGCTCCAAGGCTCTGCCAGACTGAATCTCATTAGTTTTTTCGGACCAACTACTCTATGTCAAATGGCATTCCATTTGCATGAAATGAGCACCTACTATGTGCCCCGTCCTGTGACAGGTGCTGATGGGAAAGAAGAGAGATGAAAAAGCCCATAGCCCTTTTCCTTGTTCAATTCAGTAGAAAGGCTTGCGTCGCATCTGCAAATGAAGTTCAGATGAAAAGGCTGTGGAAGAAGGCAAATATTAGCACATCTTGGAGGCTTTCTGGAGTAAGTGTGGTTCAAGGAGAACCTGGGAGGGAGACTTGCACAAGTGCTTTTTGAGTCATGGGGGAGAAAGAAGGCATTGTAGAGCTAAGCAGGGTTGGGGAGGATGGAAATGATCATGTGCAAGGCCAGTGTAGTAACACGCCTGCTGGAAGTGAGAGGGAGAGCTGAGTGGTGTCAGACATAGAGCTGAAGATATAGGACAAATTGGGAATGACTGGCTTATTGTATCAGTCATGGGTTGCCAGTGCAGGTGTGTGAGCAGGATGGAGCTGTATTTTAGGAAGCTGAACCTGGCCAAGTGTGTAGAAAACACTTGAAAGTATGTGGGACAAAATGTACAAATAACAATTTACCTGCAGGGTTTCATTTCATCTTAACTCCAGCCCTGTGGGATGGATACTATTGTTTTCATCCCTCGCCCAAAAAATTTTTCCAAGGCTTACAGAGATTGGGTAATTTACCCAAGGCCACTGGGATGGTAAATTACCAAGCTGGGATTCTAACCCAGACTTGCTTCCAAATCCTCTGCTCTGAATAACCAGTGATGGAGGAGGGAAAAAAAAGAAATACTTACAATGATAAAAGCTACACTGAGTGCTAACCATGTGTCAAGCTGAACAATGTATACACTCCTTTATTAAATCTTTTTTACAACCCTGTTTGGTAGGAACCATTATTATCTCATTTCACAAATGGGAAAACTAAGAAACGAGAGGTTAAGTCATTTGCCCCAGGCCTAGGACAAACCCTCAGTAAGGTCTAACTCTAGACTCTCAGCATTTCCACTCTAGGGTCTATTGCATAAATACAGACATTACAAGATAAGGACCTGAGTTACAGTGGTAGCCAAACCCATTTCCATAGACCCCTTCTGCAATCTGCCTAACTCCACAGCATTACGCAGGTCCTTAAGTTGGGCACTGGGAGCAATTACCAAATGGATCATGCTCTCCACCCAGCTGTATTCTAAAATCCCACAGTGTGCTGAAACAAAGCAGACCTGAATTCCAACCTCAGATCTGCTTTTCAGTAGCTACTTATTTGGTAAATCACAATCTCTCTGTGCCTTAGTTTCCTGGTCATTTTTAAATGCGAGCAATAGTAGTACTGGCTTCATAGACTTTCCATAAGGCATAAATGAAATCGTAAAGCAATGAAATGCTCACCACAGGGCCTGGCATATTATAATTAAACACTCAATAAATGTTACCTATTCTTGTTGTGGTGGTAGTTATTATTAGTTTGCCAGGATCTATCTCCCAGGAAGATATTGGACACTAGTTGTCAATATCTGTTGTTTACTTCATCAGGATCAGCAGGATGTCAAGATTAAAAAGAAAGGGAATGTACTGAGAATTCCGCATCCCATGGCCACAGGCCAGGCTGAGAAAGGAAGCTGTTTTGGAGAAGAGGGGCTGGAGAGGCTGGCTTGAGGAGCCAGGGGTGAAGCTGATTGGGTTAAATGGGAAGGAGCCTGGCTGGGAGTGACCTTCCTGGGACCCCTCCCTCCTACCCCTCCTGCTTCCTCAGAGCTCTGTTTTTCTAGGCCTCTGCAGTCCAAATGAGGAGCAAATGGGGAGCTGCGAGGGGGTGCACCACGAGAGCCCGCACCACATGGACAACAGCCACGGCTCAAATGACCAGCCAGGAGGCAGAAGTTGCAGGAGGAGATCTGACCTAGCAACAAACTGTTCTACAGAAGGGACCCCCCCTGTCCTAGGAACCCAAAGGGCTGGGTCCAAGTCTTGGCACATTTGGGACATTTGGACTTGAGGGCAGAGGTCTTAGGCACCATTTGCTATTTTTGTTTTGTGGACAGGCTTAGGCAGGGGAGAGAATTTTTCCTTTTTCTCCTTTCTCGGAGCAGGTCCTGCCTTGCTTTTTTGTCTCCACCTGGCCCCCATACTGGCCTGTTAAGCCTCCTGCCCCCACCCCCCAGGAGCCCTGGCTCAAAAGACAGACACTGGAGGAATAGAGTAAGATCCTCTTTCCCAAGCTGAGAGCAGAACCTTGTTTGGGGG
>PVKE010050221.1:0-11017 GCA_004027555.1 Craseonycteris thonglongyai | reverse complement strand
GTCCAGTTTACTCAAAACTGAAGAGATGTCCAGGATGTGGGACTTTCAGTACTAAAACCAGAGAGTTTATGCAAATAGGGGCATTTGGTCACCCTAATGGCACAAAGTATATTGTTTTGGAATGAAATATCTGTCTGATAAGATTGAAGAGCAGATTACATTCCCACCAGCAGTGTATGAGGGTTCCTTTTTCTCCACAGCCTCTCCAGAAATTTTTGCCTTACTCATCTTCACATCACCAGCATTCAATGTAGTATCAGGCATATATGTAGCCCATAGTCAATAACTATTTGCTGAATGTGTTCATTGAGACAGCAATCAACTGGGGCAGTGGAAGAGCTAAAAGCCATGGTTCAAATCCTATCTCCCTTCCTGTATGACCTTGGGTTAAGTTATTACTTTCACGTATCTATTTGTTTCTCCTAGAATGACTTAAGGCAGATTTCTTGGTCTCACTGAGCCTCTGTTTCCTCATTTGTAAAATGGAGATAATAATGTACATTTAATAGAGACTTGCGAAGATTAAATGGACATAAAGTGGTTAATATAACAACTGGCATATAATGAGCTTTCAATAAATGTTAGCTGCTAATATTATTTATTGTTATTATTTAAAGAGTAGCACCATGCATTCAGTAAGGATTGGTTCCCTTTCCCTCACTGAATAAATTAATACAAGTAGCCTTAAATGCAATTATACCATAGAGAAAGCGTCCCTTAAAACAGTGGCTACACATTAGAATCCCCCAGGGAACTTTTACAAAGGTTGATGCCCAACCCCAACCAATTAATTCAAACCTCCAGAGATGGGTATCTATAGATCAGTTTCTTTGAAGGACTCCCCTAGCAATTCTAACAAGCAACCAGGTTGAGGACCTTTGCCTTAGGGCACTGGGTAAATTGGTCTTCAGCTCTTAATCACAGTACTGTGGTTCCCAACCTTTTTGTCATCAGTGACCAGTTTCATGGAAGACAATTTTTCCATGGACCAGGGTGAGAGAGGGAGGCGGGGGATGGTTTTTGGATAATTCAAACACATTACATTTACTGTGTACTTTATTTCTATTATTATTACATTGTAATACATAATGACATAATACAACTCACCATAACGCAGAATCAGTGGGATCCCTGAGCTTGGATTTTCATATGGGTCTGCAAGCAATTGATTTATTATGGTCTCTGGGCAGTCACACCTCTCTGCTAATGTTAATTTGTATTTGTAGCTGCTCCCCAGCACTAACTAGCACCACCACCTCAGCTCCACCTCAGATTATCAGGCATTAGATTCTCATAAGGATCGCACAACCTAGACCCCTTGTATGCACAGCTCACAATAGGGTGGGTTCACGCTTCTATGAGAATCTAATGCTGCTGCTGATCTGATGGGAGGCGGAGCTCAGGTAGTAGGTAATATGAGTGATGGGGGAGTAGCTGTAAATATGGATGAAACTTCACTCGCTCGCCCGCTGATCACCTCCTAATGTGTGCCCCATACTTAACAGGCCCTGCCTGAACCAGTACTGGTCCGTGGTCGGGAGGTTGAGGACCCTTGCTGTACTGGGTCTTTCCAAACAGTTATCCTTCATATAACTACTGTCAACTACAAGTGTTTAATTCCCTTTCTCCCCCTCCCTTTGACTTTACAGCAACAACTAGAGAATTCTCAGCTGATCTGAGGGGAGCAAGTACTCACCTCTCCTACAAACCAATCTAGACCTCGTTCCTAAAGCCCTTCATTAAACTGGCCTCTACTGCTCCCTTCCTATCAGCATCATCACAGCCTGGTAGTCTCTTGGGAATTTGGAGAAATGAAAGGGAAAGAGGTCATAGATGAAAAAGAAAGAGGAGACAGATAGTTTCATTTTCCCAGCCAGCATTTCTCAAACTGGGCTCCACAGACATCTTCTTGGAGATGCACTAGTTTTGCGTGATTTTTTTTGTTTGCATTTTTAATTTCCTAGTCACCCAAAATATGACTACTGTACATTATCTGGTCACCTCTTTATAAGAGACCTATTGCAAGATTTGAGTGTCCAGGCTTGTGTTTTGTGACATAAAGAGAGTGCACATATACAGATTTTTGAAGTAGTCCAAATAGAGGGACCAAGGTGGGAAACTGAGTCCTCCCATGGCACAAGTCAGTAGAAGCCAAACACACTTGTAGTGACCAACAAGTAGCCATTAGTTTCAAATTGTTGCAGAAACAGGTACAGTTTATGTGTCCTATCTTATAACAATATGCAAAGTTCATTAATAGTAAGTTGTAAGACACACTACATGAAGATACAAATTATCTTCAGTTGCAAATAACACATAAGGTTTCATTTTTCTCATATAAAGAAGTATTCAGAAAGAATGATGACAACATCAATAAGACTGAGGTCTCTAGGTGAGGGTCTTCCTCATAGTCCCAAAATGTTCACTGCTATTGTCTACCCATCACATTAAAATTCCTGGCTGGAAGTAGGAGAATGGGGCAAAAGGACATGCCTCATAGCAAGTCATCCATCCCCTTATAGCATCTTCCCACAAGCCCCTCAAAGTTTCCCTCTCCTCACTTTCTGTTCTCCTTAACCTCTGCCATGGATCTGGCCTATCACTTCCCTGAAACAGTTCTTTCTAAGCTTAGTCATGAATCTACATTGCTATATTTAATAGACATTTTTCATTCCTCATCTTTCCTGACCTCTCTCTCTCTCTCTGAGAATTGAGATTCTCTTCTTGAATACATTCTTTCCATGGCTTCCATATACAAGAAATACAGAGGGCAGAGAAATATGTTACCATCACAGGGATCCAGTCAGCAAAATCCAAACTGTGGAAAACATCAGAAGATACTGATCTGATCTTCAACAAATACATTTTTAGAAATGGAGGACAGACTCATATGTTAAAAGAGACTTACTTAGAAGCTATATCAACCAATCCCAGTATATGAATTTTATTTGCATCTTGATTGAAACAACTAAAAAAATGAGACAATTTGGAAGATTTGAGCACTGACTGAAAGGCTGATATGAAGTGATTATAATTTTAGATATGATAATATGATTTTATATTTAAATAAAGAGTACTTATATTTTAGAGGTGCATATTAAAATATTTATTAATGAAATAGCATGATGGTCATACTCACTCCAAATAATCTGTGAAGGATGGGAATGGGTGGGGGTATAGATGAAATAAAATTGGCCTTCAGTTTACAATTGACTTTGAGTGACAGTTACATTGGAGCTCATGATACTACTCTACTTTTGAAAATGTTAAAAATTTTTGCTTAATAAAGTTTTAAAAATAGTGAGTGAAAAACAATGAAACAGGATATCTATCATACTACTTATATAAATTTAGAATGTATAAACACAAAAAAAATGCAAATAAAGGATATGTACCAAATATATTAGAATGATTACCATTAGGAAGACTGGGGAATGGACACAGAAAAAAAGATAAAACACACAAAAGTAAGTGCCATTGCACTGACCAACAATGAGGTCTTGTTAACTTAATCCTCTTCCTCTGAGGTCAAAAATGTTCTTTCACACAGTTGTGAGGATTAAATGAGGTATGTGGGTCCTATTACTGGGGCAATGCCTGACACATCATAAGTTCTTTATAAATGTTCATTTCCCTCCATTCCATTTACTTCCTACCATTCTCACTGCCCTGCAAACAAATAAAAGTGTTGTAAGTTAATTCATTTAAATATACTAAGCAGGGGAAGCCGGGATGGCTCAGTGGGTTAAGCGCTCACTTTGCAGCGTGGGGGACCGAGGATCGAATCCCGGCCCCGGCCCATGCGGACCCATATGCTGAATTGAGGAGTTCCCCCAGTTCAGTTCTCTCTCTGTCTCTGTATCTGTATCTCTCTCTCTCTCTCTGTAAAAACTAATAAAAAATATATATATATTAAAAAAAAAATTAAATATCCTAAGCACTAAAACAAGTTTATCCTCCTGTCTCCTCAGTAGAGGCTTTCCAGATAGGGCAATTCTTAAGAAATGAATGTATAAAGATTAAAATTTCTATATTTCAGGAGAAATTTTTATTTCCTTAGTGCTGAGCCCCAATGCAAGAGGGTCAACAGTCTGCACTGCAAGGGTGATTTGGGGAGGACTCATATGTGCCCATAAGCCCACAACTCTTCAGGGTTTGTTTCCATCTCCCTTCTTCTAAATCAAACATATCAAAACTAAAAAGCATAGCTCATCTTCAGAATTGAAGAGTTCCAAGTTGCAGCTTGATCTTAGATGAGCATCAAAATGAAATATTTATGTTCTGAGCATTACTCTCACCTAAATGGAAATATTTCCATTTCATGCCCACCTGACCACTGCCAGACACCATCCTCTACCACTATCCCTTCTCTGCCTGTATGGCCACAGCTGCCATGTTTCTTCTAAGAAACACATGAACTTTTAATTCAAAATCACGTTCCAGGTGATTGGTTCACTGGAAATCATTCAGAGGTTGCCAGTGACTCACCCAGGAAATCTGATGCCCAGCAAATGACTTAAAACCAGAGTTGCATATGACAGCTGCTTAGCGGCTGAAGGTGAAAAGAAGCAGAATTCTACATTGGTTTATGATAGCTAAATGTTCCTGCTCTGTAAGAGCTGTTGAAGTGAAAAGCAGTGAATTAGTGGCGTTCCAGCCTGTAGCTTGGTCCCAACAAGTCAAAGTTAAGATCAACTGTAAGTAGAGGGAAGGACATTTTATCTTCTGAATACAGAAATGCCCAGCCAATCACGTACAAATCTTTCGCATATTCTATAATATATATTCTTCACCATGATGAAAGACACTGAGAAAGTGTCACTCTAAGACCTTTGCCTTCAAAATTTTAGTAATCTTGTGAGGAATACAGAAAACAGTATGAGACAGTATAACTAAGTGACCATACAACTAGTCAGCATTCATCTCTGTCTGAAACAACTTTCTCTGTGTAGGCCTGAATTCTAAACATGCCCAAAGGCTTACCTTGGTACTCACTTTTCTGTCTGACCTCTTCAAAGTAGTAGGGACCCCAGGACTCACAGGGCCTCCTGCCCTATGGAGCTCAGGAACAAGACCAGCAATACCCTCAACCAATTCCTCATGGGTTCAAGAAGATGAGAGAGGAGTCAAGGTAGCTTCTGAGGCTGTCTCCAAATTAGGATAGGAGCTGGGTGAAGTCCGCTCTCCAATTCCTTGCTTCAAAATCATGGGCAAGAAGCTTTGCCTTATGCTGCCAGACCCACACTACATCCTGAGTCATTAATCCCCACTCCAGAAGGTTAGGATTAAACTGCTGCATCTGGACTGGACTACTAAGCCACATTTGTATTAGTGAGAACAACATTGAAATCTCACAGCTCAGAGGTCCAATATCTGTCACAAACTATTCCTGGACACATTCTTCTCTCCCTCATTCCAGGCCTTCTGAGCAAGCAAATGAGATTTTCAGCCAGAAAAGGGTGGAAGCAAACAAAATCAAAGCTAAAATCTGAAATTAGCTAAAGAAATTATAAAGCAGGGAATTACTTTTCCAGCTGAGAAAGCCAAAGGTGGATGTTAAGAAAATTAACTTAGGGGGAAGCCGAGATAGCTGAGCAGGTTAAGCGCTTGCTTTGCAGCCCCAAGGACTGAGGATCAAATTCCGGCCCTGGCCTGTACAGACCCATATGCTAAATTTGGGTGTGTTTCCCATGCGGGAGACCCCCAGCCCAGTTCCTACCCTGCACAGCCCCTGCCCACCTGTGTGGAACGAAACCATTGTTGAAAACTGATGACGTACAACTATGGAGACTCCCCTGAGCCCTCCCTGTTTTTTCTGTCTCTCTCTGTTTCTGTCAAAAACAATAAAATAAATCTTTAAAAAAAAGAAAGTAAATTAATATAGGCATATTTCATGCACCATGGGCTCCATATTAGCTGAAAGAATTTTAGAATCCTGAGTGGGACATTGTCTTTAGAGACAGTAAATACTGAAAGAAGTCAAGACAACCCAGCATGAATGCATGACACAGACCATGAATCTGGCTGTGTCCATGTTCAGCTATCTTGTCTCTGAATGCCATGATGAAACACAAACCAAAGGCAACAATTTCATTTAAAGTCCACTATTAAGGCTAACCACTATACCCATTGCAAGCAACCAAAACTGCCTCTCTTAATCAAAATGGGAATCTGCAGGAAAGACACGAGATGACTTACAGTAAGCTTATCTAACCTATAGCTCACAGGCTACATGTGGCCCAAGATGGCTTTGAATGTGGCCCAAGACAAATTCATAAACTTTTATTAAAACATTATGAGATTATTTGCACTTTTTTTTTTTTAGCTCATCAGCTGTGTAGTGTTAAGTGTATTTTATGTGTGGTCCAAGACAATTACTTGTCTTCCAATATGGCCGAGGGAAGCCTAAAGGTTGGATATTCCTGGCTTATGGGACGGAACATGATGATGAGCTGAATCATCAGTCCTAGGAGGTTTGAAACCAAACCCTCTACTAGTCAGGGGAGCTCGGGATGATTAACAGTTATCATAGCCCCACTGCTAAGACAAATGTGAAACCCAAACACTTCTCCTTTGTGTGTCGCTCCTACTCCGAATTAAGGGTTCCCAAAGAGTGTCTGACAGCCCAGCCTGGATTATGTACCATCGCTTGCCCAGGATTGGATAGTGTGTTTTGATTGACAGCCCAAGAAACCAGCATATGTTGAGGAAAAGGGAAGTCCCCAGGAAATCTGGGAATCACAAGAAAGGGAAAGAAAGTTGGGCAGGCAGATACATGGTCATTTTACCACTTCCTATCAAATTTCATGCAAGCTTCCTTGGAGCCATGGTGTTTCAACTAGGGAAGTTCAATGCTGGAAGGAAAAAAATTACCAAGAGAACTAACAAAGGTTGAGTGAGGTTGCTAGGAAATCACACTCTCTTGGGTCTACACAAGTCAGTCTAAGTCTCAGTCTTTTTCTCTCCCCCTCACCCCCACCCCCAGCCCACCTTCTCTCTCTCCCTGTCCCCTTTACCTTACTGTATCTTTAAATCTCACTGACCTGGTCATGTCTCCCCACCTCCCCCCTCTTTTTCTTTCTAGGCTCCAAGTCATTTTTCGTCTCTTCCTCTATATTATTTTGCCTTTATATACACGAGCAATCTACATTTCACCATTGTTAACTTCATTGTCATTGTTTCTTGAAGCTGCCAGTTAAGATTTCTTACGTAAAATAAATGTTTGTAAATCCTCATATGTTCCCACTGACTCCCATTGCCATTTCAGAGGTATAGTCCAACAGAGAAAAAAATGTAACATATGTCGTAAAAACTACAGATGGAGCCCACTATAAAAGAATGTTCTCTCTTTGACCATGATTTATGAATATGAGATTCTCCCCCTGGACATCTGCAAGAAAAATTGGTCAAACAGGCAATCATTTAGAAAGAGTGCTTCATGTTAGAAGTGTATTTACGTTTTATTAACCACCTTTTTTGATTGATTGGCTTTTGTTTTATTGTGTTATCTCAATGAACCAATGTAAATTGACTACTTAATCATTCACACTTGTAACCATTTGTCAGGCTATTCAATGCAAACAGCCTGTAAACCCATTGGGCAGCGCCTATTGGGAACTGCTCTTCAACAGCCTCCCCTTCTTTGAGGTCACTGTGTCCTGACTTGTCCTACATTCCTCCACCCCTTCATAACTCCCCTGGTCATGAGGGGAGGACTGACTCTCAGGACTGATCTTGTCCTTTTTCTCAGCTATCAGTCACACTTACTCCTTGAATTATATCTGCTTCTGCCCTCTTTCTGCCTCGAGTGACAGAATAATCTGCTAGTTTCCCATACTATTTTCCTACAACTCAGCTCAGGCACTTGTAGAAGACAACCAGGACCTAGCACTTGAAACCAAGAGGAAGGAATGGGCAAGACTGACAGAGATGGGATTTAGCATATCCTGAAATACACATCACTTTATTGGCCAGAGATTTACACCCAGGGCCAGCAACCAGGAGCCAGTAGCTCAGTGTCTTACATTCCAAGAGGCATCATAAAACATATGTGTGTGTGCATATACAGGGTCTAGCAGAAGTAACACCCTTTTTTAAAGTAGCATAGTGTGCTTGAGTGTGATATTGTTATGTTACAGAATTACATGCTGATTTTGTAATAAAAGATTTGGTACAGAATAAAAAAGAGGACATTACTTCTGCCAGACCTTGACTATAACTCTAATTCTCAAAGATTTTGTTGCCAAGTTTCCTCAGGGTGCTACCGATGCTAAGCTGTCATTTTGTTAGGGATAGTCTGCTCAGCATACACAGGAAAGGTCTTGTCACGTGTTCCATATTATTTGATCTGACTTCTGTCTTTGGTCAAAGAACATTTGTAACTGGGCCAGATGATTTAACAATCTATAAGCCATTAGCCACAGTTGACATATGCCCTCTGAGAAGCAATGCCTATCCCAACAAGACTCCCAGCTAAATTTCCTATTACTATGGAGATTTTAAACCCAAATGCCTACTTGTTACTGTGGAATGCTGGGAATGCATCCAGATGCTGTGTGCATGCCTGCCCCATCTAAAGGGGGTAGCCAAGGTCCAATGCCAGGCTATTATTGCTGGCCGATATTGCCAGATTTTCTAGTGTTCCAAAAGAAGTCAAAATTTGGATTTTTACATGAAAATGCCTGATTCTTAAGTGACCAGTTAAAAAAAAAGACATATAGATCAAATAAAAATGCAAAATCAGCTTGTGAACATCTGATTAATGGTCTCTACTTTTCACTCAAAATATCAGAATGAAGTAATTTTTTCTATTATATTATCTCATTAAAAGCTAAGCATTTAAAAGTCAAATTCATGTAGTGTTCTGCTCTAGACTTTCATACCATCTTAGCCCAACTCTGCTCAAGAGCAGAGCCTGAGGGAAGAATTAAGATGTTTACACTTTACTTATGGCATACTATCCCTGGGCTTTAAGGGTGGGGGGAAAAGGGAAAGGAGTGGAGGAAGGAGGGGAAGCAGTACAATGCTGCCTCTGCCTCACAACAAGCCATACAAAGACACAACAGGTTACCAGGCAGGTGGATTCGTTCCACACACTGGTCCCCAGAGAGCAGTCTGTGGGAGGAGGGAAGCAAGAGTTTTATTTGCTGATTCCAAGGCAGAGTAAAGGGTGAGGTAAGTGCAGTACCTGGAACACAGGTGAAACTCTGAGTGACCAACTACTTACCTTGGGCCTTTCCTGAGTCCTTCACCTTTCACCCTAGTCCCAGCCCTGGTCAGCTCACTCCTGGTTGTTTCCCATTAGTCAATATTCACCCCATAGGGTGAACCACTCCTGAACTTGCATGTGGGAGATCCCATAATTATAGTGATGCTTCTATCTATTCAAGTCCAGAAATGGCAGAAAGAACCAGAAACTTCAATGGAGTTGGTTGGTTGGCCAGGCTGCATGACAGGGGACAAAGAGGGCACAGCGTTCTCAGGGCAGGTGACTGGGTGGCCCCATTGATGTCTGCAATATGGTTCAGGAGGTGGTTGGTGCCCTAAGAAGAAATGAGGCAATTAAGGGAATCTAAGATGGCAGGGCACAGATAGTCTGTGTGGATGCAGGGGCATAACCACAGAATAGCTATATTAAGAACCATTAAGTTAGACTGAACATTAAAAAAGAAATAAGATATAAATCCAGTATCAAAAATGAGATGTCACTTACAAATCCTGCACTCAGTAAATGAAACTTTATGGGCAACTTCATGCCAAAAAATAAAACTTAGATGACATAGACAACAAATCCCTTGAAAAAA
Source organism: Craseonycteris thonglongyai (assembly GCA_004027555.1). NCBI lineage: Eukaryota > Metazoa > Chordata > Mammalia > Chiroptera > Craseonycteridae > Craseonycteris > Craseonycteris thonglongyai. The sequence continues at coordinate 1,214 of PVKE010050221.1, read as the reverse complement.
TTACTATCATGATGATCTGTTTATAAGGTATATAAATGTCTAATCACCATGTTATAGATCTGAAACTAGTATAATATTCTATGTCAACTGCAATTAAAAATAAAATTTAAAAAAATTACTAAGCTGACATGGTCCACAGCTATAGAACAAATCTGAAACTTCAATTAAAAACTGAGGGGAAAATGCCATAGTTTATACATCTACACACTTACACTTTCCCTCTTCCTCAAAACAATTCTAATCAGAGCATTCATCAATTTACAAAGCCTCATAATTTACAATCAAATAGCAAAGTTCTTTAGGCCAGGGTCTTGGCAGAAAGACTCAAATGGAAGCTTGCCTGCCAGGCTTAACATGAATACAGAGAGAGGGTAAATAATAAAAACAGGGGAAGCCAGGATGGCTCAGTGGGTTAAGAGCTCACTTTGCAGCCCTGGGGACTAAGGATAGAATCCCAGCCCCGGCCCGTGTGGATCCATATGCTGAACTGGGGAGTGCACCCAGTTCAATTCTCACCGGGTTCTTACCCCGGCCCAGTTCCTGCCCTGTGCAGCCCCGCACCCACCTGTGGAATGAAACTATGTAGAAAAACCAATGATGTGCAACTATGGAGACTGTTCTGGGCCCTCCCCTTTCTCTCTATCGCTGTCTCTGTATCTCTCTCTCTCTCTCTCTTGTCAAAAACAATAAAAATAAATCTTTAATAATAAAAACAGTCAAGGGAGTTGAATAGGAGAGACATGTCTGGAGAAGAACCTTAGAATGCTAGAACTATACTCCATTGCTCCAGAAAGCTTAATTCAGGAAAATACTGCAAAGACAGCTGGTTGCTAGGTCTTTTACATCAAGAGACAGGAAGTTCAGATGCCTACAGGGATCAGAGACCAAACTAATACAACAGGTAGTAGGATGGTAAGAAGCTGATGAGCTCCTTGCAACTTTATGGCTCCATCTGGTTTTGCAAACCATACACATCATCAGGGAGTTCAGATTTTCTGGATTATTATTTGAACTCCCCCAGTGTTTAAATGTTGGCTCAAGTTTTTTAAAAATAATTAAAAAAATACTGTGTGGGCCAAACAAAACACATCAGCAAGCCAGATACACCCTCAGATCTACCATACTATGGCCTTTAATTCATGTTTTGCTGGGAGGAGTGTGTGTGTGTGTGTGTGTGTGTGTGTGTGTGTGTGTGTGTGTGTGTGTGTGTGTGT
>PVKE010050220.1:0-10999 GCA_004027555.1 Craseonycteris thonglongyai | reverse complement strand
TTGCTATCCCTAGCATCACTCTGTTGAGTATTCTTCTTACCTCTCCAGACTGGACTTTTGCTTTTCCCTGTCTTCCAGCCACAGCCACCACTGCTGCATCCTCCTCTCCTCTAAGGCTAGCTGCTCTTCTTCCAACTTCGATGGCCCAGGGCTGGAAAACTCTGCTGTCCTCTTGAATTGCAAGAGGCACAATTGAGATTTTTCAGGAAAGCTTTTACTATGGAAACCTACGGAATCAAAAACAATAGCAACACTGAAAGTAGAAAGGCATGGAGAAAGTAGAAAGGCTGAACCTTCAGAGTATTTGAGGGTGGTCCAGAAAAAAATCCAGCCATAAATGCCTCTACTTGGGTGGGGGAGGTGCATTTTGTTTAATTCAATTTTTAATGTTAAATGTTTTAGGGTGACCTTGAAGAGCTGACTATAAATGCTTCTATTTTTCATATTGCGTGGCTGGATGCTTTCCGGACAGCCTTTGTACATTTCTTATACCCTGACAGCTGAAGTCAAACTCTCCTTACAATTAAGCTATGTTTTTTGCTAGTCACTAGCTGCAAGAGACACTTGATGTGAAGCTGTCTCTGTGGCTCTCGGCCAGGTAGTCCACATTCTTCCCCAGTATCACTGGAAAAATCACAGCAGAGGTGTCTATCCTGGATGGATTAAAGAACTAGACACATGTCCACAAGTCTGAGATGGGAAGAGCCCTTATACATTCTGCCCCAGCCTTGCTCCCCAGTAAGGAATGCATAGCACCTCTTTCAAGAGGGTAGGTAGCACTCACTCCTAAAGTCAGTGAATGACATTGGCAATGTGCAGAAAGACAAGACAGAGGCCCAGTTACTCAAAGGGCCTTCAGAAGATGACTTGGACATAACAAATGGGAACTGGTTATAGATGCTGAAGTATGGGGCCAGAGCAGGGTGGAAGCAGGCTGACTTGGTGCCAGGTATGAAGAACCAGTGCATGGCCAGATCTCCGTCAGGGCTCCGGCTGCCAGTGAGGGCTCTGGGCCTGCTGTCAAGATGAGAGGAAGAAGAGGCAGGGAGTCAGGTGGGCTGTGTGAAGGCAGCCCCTCTGTCAAACTCTTGGGCCCCTCATCTGCCATCAAGGATGCCTTCTTTCCAATATGGCCGCTGGCCCTACAGCTCTTGGGCCAGGTCTAGTTCACTCCCAAACTCAGCCCTAATACCTAAAATTTCCACCAGAGGTTGGAGCTCACCTGGTCTCTTGGGCCAGTCCTATAATGAAAACTGATTTTTCTAGCCCTTGTCATGTTTTGTTTTTTCATTTTTCTCTTGATCTTCATCTTTGAGGTCTAGTAAGGCTCACGCTTGAACCAGAACAAACCAGTGCAGGTCACACTTGACTCTTCTCTGAGTTTCCTGCCCAATTTTTTTTTTTAATTTATATATTCTTCCCAATATTATGTATTCTAGTAGCTTGGGAAGAAAGGAAGTGATAGCCTTAGGGTTTTATCTGGAATACAAAGTACATACCAGTGTATATTCAACACTGTTAAAGTAAGACTTTCTTATTCTAGGTGACAATCTTGGCTCTTTAAACCAAACAAAAAAACAAAACAAAAACAAAGCAAAACAAAACAAGCAAACCTAATAGGTACAGGAAAGTTCACTAGGCAAACCAGGACAACTTAGAAACACCCAGGGAAAGCTTCCAGGCCTGCTCATCCACCAGGCGAGTCCTGTACTACGCATGTCCTGAGCTCAACTTTCCCTGAAATCAGCACATAGACTCCAGTCTACATATCAGCCCTAGTTCTGAGTTAGAGTGATAGGTTATTAGCATAAAATAACAGTATTACATTGCTTGAATATGAAAAGTTAAGAGCTGTATATTGAGCCCTAATGACTCACCAAGCACAATTGTCTTGTGAGGCCAACAGAATAGAGCCAGCAGGTTATATATGCAACTACAGACACCCCACACCCCCCCCACACACACACACCAAGAACACTGTGAAAGACTCTTCCAAAGGACTGCACTGTTTGTTACCCAAACATTGTTTTCCCACAATCTACATAAAATAATGGCTAGAAACACATTGACTCACAGGGGAGTGTGGAGTGGAGGATGGAGAATTAAAGTAACTCCGTTGGGGCATAAACTGTGTCTCTGCCTTAAGAGATAGACCCTGGGGAAATTATGTCATTATCTCAGTCTCCCTAGTGCTCCCAAAAGATTATGGTGGCCTCCTAGCTTTTATGGTGGCCTTCTGGCTTTTTTTGTGGCTCACTACCCCTTCATCTCTCATATAGGGAAGAGCAGAGCTGTGCTTAGGACAGGGTCTGGGGCAGGGTGGGCACCCTGTGGTTATGGGATGGATGAATGAATGCATAAAGGAAAAAATGCCTTTTGCTTAGGAATGAAGCTTTATGAGCTTCGTGAAGAATTAAAACCTCTAGTTACTATAAATGGAGAGGAGGAAGAGACTTTATTTCTAAAATAAATTGTGCAGATGACATATTTTCAGAATTTTCAACACAAGCAGAAAAGTAATTTCTTATTTGTTGATGTAAGTGTGTCACCTACTTTATGGTCAAAGGAGCTCTTCCAACCAATAACTTGAAAACAGTTAAGATAGTAAAAAAAGAGAAATGACTCTCTTAATCTGCTCTTTGCTTACATTTATTAGCTATATCCATGTTTTCGTGTGCACTGGCTTAGAAAAAAGCAGCAGACCTATGTACAGCCATGGAGAAAGTGTTGTGCACTGAGGCCCTGGTAAACACCATCTGATCCATCCTGTTGACAGCGCTTGGCTCTGGGAGGGAGAAGGCTCAGCAGCAGTGAGCGCCCGCTTCTTCCATGGAATGCCCTGCTTCTCAGGGGGCTCAGTGTTTCTCTTCTCTCCTCAAGCCTTCTTTTTCCCTGAGCCAGGATAATTTTGTTAGCTGAACGAAGCTAGGCACTTCTGGCTTTAAAATCTCTTCCAGAAGCAGCAGAACTTCATAAGCAAGCAAGCTAGGGTTGTTGATTTGTGTAATCAAGATAATTTCATGGGGGAAGCCGGGATGGCTCAGTGGGTTAAGCCCTCACTTTGCAGCGCTGGGGACCGAGGATCGAATCCCGGCCCTGGCCCCTGTGGACCCATATGCTGAACTGGGGAGTTCCCCCAGTTCAGTTCTCTCTCTGTCTCTGTATCTCTCTCTCTCTCTCTGTCAAAAACAATAATAAATAAATAAATAAATAAAATAAACTTGTCCTTTAAAAAAAAAAAAAGATAATTTAATGGAAAAAGAAAGTATTCAGTGAAATTTCATGGTGGCTCTAGTGAAGATAAAATGTTATATTAAATTACCCTTTGAACTAATTTTGATAACCAAACCAGTAATAAGAAAATCGATGCAATGTTTATGGATTTCTGGGCATAATTTAAAAATTTAAGATGAAAGGATTTTTACTATCAACCTGCATAAGAAGGAATATTTTCTAATATCTTATGGGAATATTTATTCTAAAGACTTCAAATCAAGTTATTTTCCTGTTTTCTTAGATCTGTAAAAGTAACACACTGGGTTGTTACCTAAAAGATTAGGCCATTAAGAGACAGGACATGAAATGTGAGATGAAAAATTATGAAGTTGGGGATACTGGGATAGTTCAGTGGTTGAGTGTTTGCCTTGAAATCACAAGGGCCAGGATTTGATTCCCAGCCCAGGCCCATATGTTGAACTGCAGCACAACTTGCAACCACTAGGATGGCTTGGTGGTGAAGTTCTTCACCTCCCATATGGGAGGCCCCAAGTTCGGTTCCTGCCGGGTGCGGTCCCACATCCACCTGTGTGAAATGAAACCATGTCACAACTAATGATATACAACTATGCGGACTGCTCTGGGCCTCCTCTCTCTCTCTCTCTCTCTCTCTCTCTCTCTCTCTCTCTCTCTCTGTCTCTCTCTCTCTCTCCTTCTCTCAAACAATAAAATAAATATTTAAAAGAAAAATTATAAAGTGATAATTTAAAAGCATGCAACCAACACCATTTTTTCTTCTGTTGGAGGAAAGAAAACTTTATTGCATGGTGACAAACAGGGTAGGTACTCAATAAACATTTCCTTTGGCCACTTTCTAAAACTTCTGTGATATATAATATGGTTATTGGACTTAGGAGCAATTCTGAGTAGAGTGAGAGGCTCAGGGTCTGAGGCCAGGATCAGACGTTACAGATGGAGAACTATCTGGGAGTTAGGTTATTGGAGGGGGTGACAGTGGGAAAGACTGGTGACTTGGCTTTGGGTACTGGAGACGCTCAAGGGGCCAGAGAATGCCAGGTGTCTGACAGCATAAGACACAGAACTGAAAATAAACAAACATTAGCCAGGCAAGGAAAAAAAACATTTTAACCCTAAAAAAACCACAAAATCAAAAAACAGAAAACTTTCCTTGGACAGAGAGGCTGGTGAAACAACAAAGGGTGTTTATATGGAAGATTGTTTGCCTTCCAACCAGATAAAGACATCGTCATGATGACAACTGAGTGTAAAGGAAACACACTCCTGTGTGTCTGTCTCCCCTACTTTCAGGGTTTCATTTCTGACATTTTTGGTAACTGTGTGTGTGTGTGTGTGTGTGTGTGTGTGTGTGAGAGAGAGAGAGAGAGAGAGAGAGAGAGAGAGAGAGAGAGAGAGACCCTTGTAACAAGGAATTCTCAGATTCTCTAGGCACCAGCCATGTGTTCTACCATGTAAGTCAATTCTGATACCACCTACCACGACCTGGAGACAAGAGTCAAAATCTACAAGTTATGGGCTCATTCCCACAAGACTGCCTCCACTTTAGATGCCAATTCTAAGTCCAGGTTGTCACATGATTCTGACCAATAGGTGCCAATCAGAGGTTCCCATGACCCTTCCTTGGGTTCAATTAATTTGCTAGAGCAGCTCACAGAACTCAGGGAAACAGTTTACTTACCAGATTACTGGCTTAAAAAAATAAAAATTAAAAAAGATTTAATTTCTTGTTAGAGAGAAGGTGAGAGAGAGAGAGAGAAGGGGGGAGGGCCCTGAGCAGTTTCCATAGTTGCACATCATTAGTTGTGACACAGTTTCATTCAACACAGGTGGGTGTGGGGTGCATTGGGAGGAAACCAAACCAGGGGCCTCCCGCATTGGAGACAACACTGACAAGCCATCCCAGCAATTATCAGTTGTACCACAGTTCAGCATATGGGTTTGTACAGGCCACAGCCTGGAGTTCAACCCCAGATTTTGTGATTGGGAGGCAAGTGCTCAACCACTGAGCTATCCCAGCATCCCCTGGCTTATTATAAAAAGATATAACTCAGAAACAGCCAGATGGAATGTATGGGGGGAACAGTCATATAAAAGAGATGCATAGGATGAGGTATTGGGAAAGGGGTGCAGAGCTCCCGTGCCCTCTCCAGGATGCTCTTCAGAGTATATGAGCAGCACTCCTCAAAACTGCGGAGATTGCAAAAGGCAAAAACAAAAAACAAACAAACAAAAGACTAGGGATTAGTCACAGAGAATGGAGACAGGTTTCTCACAAAGATGTTAAAAATTCAGTCTTGAGATCTTAAATTTTTCATTTGGAAAACTTGTAAACTTACAGAAGATTTGCAAGAATAGTACAAAGAATAGCCATATATCATTTGCCCAGATTCTCCTATTATTAACATTTTGTCCCATTTGCTTTGGCATTTGTGTTCTCTCTCTCTTATAAATAAGCATAGATAGATGATAATGTGATAGGTAGGTAGGTAGATAAATTGATAGATAGATAGATAATAGAGATATATAGATAGATAAAAGATATTTTCTAACATAGCCACAGTGCAGCTATTAATTTCAAAAAATTTAACATTGACACCATATTCTTATCTAATCTGCCTGTATTCCAGGTCTGTCACTGACCCAATATTGTCCTTCATCCTTTTTCCTTTTATATAGGGCCTATTCTAGGGTCCCCCTAGTCTCCTTTAATCTGGACCATTCCCCTGCCTTTCCCTACAATTTAACGCTTTAATGACAATGATGAGGCATTTATGGTGTTGGTGCTCTTATCTGACGGAAAGGAGCAAGCTGCAGTCACAAAACCGCAGAGGTTTTAGGGTGGGATGCACGTGACTGAGGGGCCTGTCTACTCTCTCCGGCAAGGTTGATTGAATGGGCATCATTAGCTCTCACCCAGGTCTGTCCTCTTCCCTGAATTTCTACAACTTCTCTCTGTTCCTTAAGCAGCTAGGCAAATGTCTGTTGGCAGAAGGGTACATCTCAGGCCCTGAGGAGCCTCTGCATTGCTTTCTTTTTCTGCCCTGAGGACAGGTAAGGAGAAAAAGAGAAGGACTTCAGAGACCCCAAAAACCCACCCCAGACCTGGAGGAGGCAGCACACAGCAATGCCATCCTGATAGCCCAGGGTCACAGAAAGAAGAGAGATTGAACTGCTCCACACCACTGTCCTGTGTTCTGGTGTCCTGCAGCCACTCACAAAGATACATGGGATTCAGACACCTGTTTCTGGGCTTATCTGAAATAGAGAGAACTGTGGACATGCGCTAGATGAAAACATCCAAGACCAGTTTTTAGGTGATGTTTCCATTATTTAGGTAATCTGAACTCTAGGCTAAATCTAGTTATTTCCGAATTTGGAATTCTTCAAAGGAAAAACTTTAAATCCCTGGAAGCATTATGGATCACAATAATAGAGTATGAATGAATTGCTTTAATTAAAAATTTTAAGAAATTATATGTTTAAATCAGAATTGATCTAGCTGATACTGATTACTTGCATATGATGGAATCCAAATTACATTCTCCTCTTACTTTTTTCTGATGGAAAAAAATCAACATCTCTTTCAAAGATAGGATCTTGTGTTAGCCTTAATTCAGCATTTAAATTACCGTCCTTTCAAACTGGTTCTTTTTCTATCTCATTCACCAGCAGGCATTGGTTTCTATTCTGTGTCTGTCAGGGCTCAAAGTGTGTCAATTAGTGATACAAATGAAATAAGTTGCAAATCCAGATTTAGAAGAACTGGGTTTCCCTTTTTATTTCAAGCTTGTGATGGACTGCAAAGGAAAAGCAGCTGGATCAGTCAGAACCCTTTCTGTGGCAATGAAGAGAAAACCCGGCTAATATGACGGGGATGCATCAGTAGGCTGAAGGTTGGCTGGGTTGGTGGTCACAGAGACCACGGTTCTTTCTGTGTCTCTGTTCTAAGTAGCAGGCTTCCTGACTCCCAACAAATAGATGTGTTGTGCCACTTTGAACTGAGGGGTTGAGCAAGTGGCTTCACCAGCACCCCTTTCCTTCCCTGGAGAGTGGGTGTAAGAACAGCTAATGCTTGTTGGGTGCTCACCATGTGCAAGACATGCTCCAACACATTAGGTCTTATGAAAATCCTGCAGACTATGAACTATGACTAATTTTCCTGTTACCGATGAGAAAATCAGGAATACAGAGACATCCAGTGAGTTAATATAGAGCTGGGAAATGAACCTCTCAGCAGCCTTGAACACCCTAGGGAGTGCCCATGTGTTGGTACAAGCAATGGCCTAGGACAAGCACATAGTAAATGTCATCTATTGTCATCTACTCATTTTCTGAGCTTTATCAGATTCTGCTTAGGGTTCCCAGTTTGCTTCTGTGCAGCACCAGGAGGCTAAAGGCAAATGGTTTGGGGTTATTGATGACAAGGGCTTAGAGGAGACACTGAAGAGCAAGGTGGACCAGATGATTTGGTCATTCACTCCCTTGACCTTCGCTGTATGCCTGCGATGATCCATGCCCATGTAGCCCCATCCTCTTGAGACCAGAGCTCCTGTTAGTCTTCCCAGGTGAGACCCAATGCTCTGAGCAGGTTTACAACAAGCCAGAATTGTGACATAATTCTTTCACCAAACTCAGCCAAGGGTACTCCTCTCAATCAACATATTCCAACAAGAAGCATTACCTCAGAAGAAGACAGTGAAAATATGGGAAAGGGCCAGAAAGAGAACTGCCAAGATAAGTAAGGCCTGTTTCTATGGCCTCTTTCTATATCCTATGAGCACCCAGGCTGTTACCTAGCAACAAGGACCCAAGTGAGATGCTATGGGGAAAGCTCACAGCTGGGAAAGGGTAGGAGGCTGGAGAGCAAGAGACCAGAGAATAGACTGGAGCAGAGGGAAAAGATGTGGCAGAGACACCAGCCTTTTCCCTTCCTGCACTGGAATCAAAGAAACTCTAGACTGAAAAACCTCAAGGCCCCAACGATGAGTTTCTGGAGATTTGGCTAAATCCCTTTCCTAAATGCAGCTCACACTTCCTAGCTAATTCATTGGCCACTTCTGCAGGAGGAAGCTTCTGCTGCCAGCTAAACAGTAGAAAATATCTCACTAAAAACTGGGTAGAGTTCTGTAGAAGCTCTTGAAACTTCATTCAGTTACAGTGAAGAGATGCAACTTCTTGAGCTAACTCTCTGGCTCAGTAAAAGTGTCGGAGGAGACACTAGAGAAGTTTACCAGGTGATTGATCACTCACAACCCCTACCTTCACTGTATTCCTGAGATGATCCTGAGACTGACACTCTGCACAGACAGTAAATAAGAGTCTGAGTTTAACTTCTTTCCCCTGGGGCTGTAGTTTTCACTTGGGGAGCTTTCAAAACAAACATCAGCCTGACTATACCTTCAGGTCTCCTGAGTCCTCCCTTGGAGTGTGGCCTTCACATTTGTGTTTTCTAGAAGCTGCCCAGGTAACTCTGCTGTGAAGCCAGGTGGAAAGCATTGTTTTGGATCTTTGTCTTGCAGTTTGGTATAGAAGCATCTGTCCAATTCAGTTAAACACCAATGCAACAAACCTCTATTTTGTATCCATCACTGAGCAAAGACCTAGGACAATGGTTCTCAACTTTGACTACACAGCAGAATGTAAAGAATACTGATACTTGGTCTCACCCTTAAGGTTCTGCTGCATTTGGTCTGGCCATAGCCAGATTTGTTAACACCTTCCATAATTCCAGGTATAATCAAGGTTGAAAGCCACTGTGCCAGGGGTATAAATCTTCAGACTCTTCTTATGAGGTTTTCCTGGTGTATCCACCTCTTTAGTCACCCCAGAAGGTAAGTGTTCTGTTAAGGAGAGGGAAAATCTTGAGAGGGAAAGGAAGAAGCTTAAAGTGCAGTCTTCTTAGCTCAATGTCACACCAACAATACACCACTCTGGCAGGCCCGAGCACTCTCTTTCCTAAATCTGTGTTCCCTTTCATCTGTCCTTACTTTGTTGCTGAATCAGCATAGCATAAAAATGCCATCAGATCAATTAATTGCTACTTGATGCTATGCCCATGTAGATGGGTGGCGTCCATCCTATCAGGCACCTGGCTATGGTCACTTCAGGATAAAATTGTCCCATAGGCAAAAGTTAAGTGTAGCAAAGCCCTCTCCCGCTCCCCCTGTACCCCCCACCACCACACACCCTCTTTCAGTAACTTCTACTCTTTATATCCTGTAATTTGGGAACCCAAAGTCCTCTCCATCCCTGACTTCTATTTTAAAGCTTAGTTCATTTACTTCTCAAGGTGGTAAAAACCCAATAAATTAATTTTCTTAAGATATAAATAGGCTCATAAGGCTTATTACATTTACTGTCTCCAAGATGTTTCTATTCCATTAGCAAGAGTACCTTAGAGTTTAAAAGCTTATATAATCTGTGCTGTATATTGGGAGACAATTCCCTACAGGACTCTCACATTTCTGCATGTCTTGCAAGCAAGTCACTAACTGCTCTTTGTCTCCAACTATCTTTTCCAAAATGCCTGTATATCTGCCTTGAAAGACAGAAATAGTGTCTCTTTAGAGCAGAGAGTAGGCATGTTTATTGCCTATTATAAAAGATTCAAGTTCCCTGAGCCAGAGATCTCTCTGTAATGCACCCACTGTGTGTGCAAACCCCACCTGAGCACACCTGCATCACACCATGGGACCAGAGGACAAGGAGGACCAACACAATTATGCTGCTGTTCATGCTGCCTGTTGTGCCAGGAGTAATAAAGTCCTTTGTCCCTGACCCAGGAGTTTCCTGCCTCCTATCAGCACCTGTGAAACTGTGACAGGTTAATGTATTAGCTTGCAAGTAAAGTAACATCTCAGTCACTTCACAGTTCTTCACACTCTACTCATACAATGTATTATATGATAGTCAAAACAAATAAACAACAGCAAGACATAGCAATATGGTAAAATAGCAATTTAAAAGTGAAGAAGTAAAGTCTAGAAATACTACAAAAAGTGTAATATCATTTTCAGGAAGTTAAAAACAACTATACTGATACACACATACTCCCCCCCCCCAACCCCCCCCACACACACAAGTACTCTTAAAGAGCACGTATAAACACAAAGTCATATAAAAATGAAAGCAGGGAGAATAAACACAAGATATAGGGTGATGGTTACTTTGAATGAGAAAAGCAAGGGGGATGGGATAGGGGCATGGGATGAGGCAGAATTATAGAGTGAAAGGCCCATTATTGTCAAAGTTCTACCTTTTATTTGGAGTGGTAGGTTTATAGATGTTTATTACATTATCAAAAATAACTAACTAGTAATTCACCCACCATCTATTGGCCAATGATGAAAATGTGTAATGAACCAAGGATTACAGTTAACAGTTTGTATACCTGAGTATAATTAGATAGACATATAGAAACAGATACTAAATTAATTTAATTAACAAATGGATGGATAAATGGATAGATGAATGGATAAAAATAATGGAATAAAGTCTGACAAAAAAATCTTCCTCATTGAGCTGATATCTGGAAGATGAAATGAGAAAATATTATGGGGAACATTGGTTTAAACTCAGCAGGGGTCTCCAAACTTTTCAGCCCACGGGCCGCATTAACTATCAAACAGCAGTTTGGGGGCCGACTACACACTCGAGGTCCAAATAAAAAAGAATCAAAACATAGATGTTGTTTTTAATTATTTATTTAATATTATTTTATTCAGATAAAAAGGTCTCCACGGGC